>CAJHQQ010002021.1:0-74962 GCA_905132885.1 Moricandia moricandioides
AATTACTATTATTTTGTTTCAGATCATAACAATTGAATTTTTATGTTTTTTCTCATCAAGAAAAAAGAAATAAAACAAATATTCGGTCAAGAGTGTTTTACATGAATTTATAATTTTTATTAGAGAACATATAATTTAAAGGGTTTTTTAAAATAATGTTTTGAGTATTAAGAAGTGTTTTCATATTTGTCTCAGATCCGTTGAACCGATAGACCCGTACCTTGTATATAATCTGGTTCAGATTTAATGAAAAGTTCATTAACTAAAAATCTGATAGAACCAGATAAAAATCCAAAAAACTCGTTATTAACCCGTGATCTGATTGATACCAATGTTCCGATTAGAACCATAAAATATATGATATTATTTTATTTATTTTTATTAAATTAATCATATATATATTAATATTACAAAAACTTGTGCTTCTTGATGATATTTTTATTATGTCATCCAAATAAAAAATGATAATATAAAAAACTTATTAATATGACAGTAGTAGTTTATTTTTTTATTAATAACCTATTACAAGTTTGTGTTTTTATTTTATTTTTAATTTTATAATACATAGATTTAAGAAAATAATATAATGATGTCATTATGGTTTTTGATTAATTTAGTTTTAAAATATATATGTCTAATATTTAAATTAAAAATAAAGTAACATATTTTATAAGTAGGTGTAAGCCCATTGTTTATTGATCCATTGAAATATATATTTGCAAGCCCAAAACCAAAAGACTCAAATGTCATTAATAAATTTTATTAATCATTTGTAAAAGTAAAAGTATTTTTGAAAAAAATAATGAAATTTTCATTAAAGGCATTGAATGGCTTTTAGTATATAGATTATCCATCTGTTTGATGATATTACAAAAGGTATGTAAACAATGTTTTCTCACATCTGAAGTCATAGGTGAACATCGAGGATGCGTTTAGTTGGAACGCAAGCAATCTTGGATGGCAAGATGAAAGCTGAAGACACTCCTGTGGGGTTAGGAAACTCTGCTCCGTCTCTTAATTTGATATTGGGTGTTCCTATAACATTGAACCTAAAACCGAAAGTGGATCACAACAAATACCTTGACTTTCTTAAGCAAATCATAACCAGTCATACAATAATCTGTAATGATAAGATTCAATTCCACTTCATGTCCAAAGCCAAAACCAATCAATAAAACTTAGCATTGAAGTGACAATTTCAAAAGAAAGGAGCAAACTTTTCAAACCAACAATTGGGTCATTACTCTCAATACCTTGTCTTAAACCCAGAGACTCTAAAGTCTTATGGCCTGGATATATAAAAGGATTTCAATTGTTTCTTTATCAATAGTATTTTCTCATATAAATCAAATCGTTATTTCTTGATTTTTACCCAAAACATAGTGAATTAGATATCTACTTTTAGTAAAATATGAGCGAGTCTAATGCACTAATATACCAAATAGGTAAAACATAATCTGGAATTATGCAAAACCACATCCTTTCATTGAAACTAAAGAAGGTAATTACCTTAAATTAGATATATCATAACATAGGATACATTCTACTTCTTATATATACTTATACTTTCTTGTTTCTTTCTTGTTCTTACACACAACAAATTTTGTGATAAAAAAGGAAAAATCAACTCATTCATATTACCAAGGATGAAAAAGTCACTTATATTTTCATTTAATGTTTTAACTCTCCTCATCATTCTTGTACTAGGTACGTGTTTGTGTCTATACTTTTGTTATATATATTACATTTATTCCTAACAGAAAAAATTAAAATATCTTTATTTTTGTTTTTTTCTGCAACATATTACTTATTTTTAAAAAAGCTAAGTTGTTACATACATTTTTTTTTATAATTCATTCACACTATTAAATTGAATAATAACAAAACCTATAAAATTTAGATACAATAGTTTTGTGATAAATCTAGGAATTTGATATCCAAAAAGTATTTTGTGTTATTTCTTCGCTTATTTTGGCTAAATATATGGTTTTAATATAGTATGAAGAATTCTTTTTAATCCAAATTGATTCAACAACTAATTCCTTTATCCCTAAGTAAACAAATATGAAAAGCTATCGTTTTTTGTAAGAAATAAATTTGATGTATCAATATACAAGGAAATTTAAAGGATACTTATAAATATCTTTATATCAGATTAGTTACAATGTTTTTTATACCTCACATACTCAATGATTTCTCCTTGGAATAATACATATATAAGAAGATTCGAACAAAAACTAAATAAACATTATGTAAAATATTATTTCAAAATTTGAATTTTGAAAAAAATATTTTATATTACATACACTTAGATTTATGTTTTATACATAGCAGTGGCAGGAGCGATGGGGCAAGGGAATAAAAATAAAAAAGATTTGTGCCCCATACCTCTAGATAACCAAAAGCCTGGAAGTTGTCACAATAAGCAAGCTTGCCAATCTGCATGCAAAAAGAGGACGGAAGGGTTAGGGATAACTAATTTTCAAACTGGTTGCGTCCCAGGAAACAAATGCGGGTGCTATTCCCCATGTCCAAAATGATCTTAATGTTTGATTATTGACAACAAAATTCAGATATAAGTATAATAATTATAATATGATTTATAGTGATAATTAAATAAGTTGTCAAATTATGTTATTGTCAAATTATGATATAAATAAAATATGATCATTTGCAAATGTATTAAATGTCAAAATAAGTTGGAAAAGTTAATTCGAATTATTAACTTCTAAATTTTGGGCTCTTGATGAGAAAGATATGCCTACTAGATGAGTCTCCACGTAAACATGCGGACTTTTTTTATAACAAAAAAATCTAATTTTGTTATATCTCACCCACATTTGTGTTGTTGTATTCCAAGCCATTTATATTTATTTTATAAAATACATATGGATCAATTTGAACAATGATCATAATCATATTTACATAAAACTATTATTTTCTATAACTTTTGTTGATTGGAATGTAGTAAAGTAAAAACTTCAAAAGCTTTGTCTTGTGATCTTACTTACAACATTGTTGTTTTTAGATGTTACATGATCATAAATATTTTTTTTTATATATCTATATCAAGTGTGCATGGTAATTAACGCCTTTTGAGATATTCAAAAGAAAAAACAACAACCTCGTGATATTTCCAAATAGGTTTTTAGTTAGAGAAATACTTTAAGGTAGATCTAAAAAAATTGGTCACTAAAATAGACTTTAAGAAGAACAATTACCAAAATAGATTTTATTAAAGGGCATAAAATACATTTATACTCCTTGAGTTAACTATTCTAGACTTATGGTTTAGACTTTAGAGTAATGGGGTGAAATTTTGAAGTAATGATTAAAACTAAAAAGAATTAAAAAAAAAAATTATTTTAGTCATTTTTAAAATCTATTTTTGTGACAAAAATTTTAAAGAATCTAACTGAGAGATTTGCCTTTTAGTTATTATGATGAAAAATAAATTAAAATCAACCATATTGAAGAGAAGGAGAGGAATTTTTGGTCAGAAATAAATTAAAAATTTCGTTTCTAAGGTGAGGTGTTAGGAAAGGTGCTAATGTGAGAGGAAAAAATATGTTTTAAAAGGTGAGGTTAAGGAAGGGTAATGATGTGTTAGACCCTGGTAAAGTTCAACTCAGTTATTACATTATAGACTAGAAATGTGTCCGTACGGATGTTTTACCTTTCTTTTAATAAAATTTATTATTTGATAATTGTTTTTGTCATTCAACTTTAGTTTCATCTTTTAGTTGTTCTCAAATTTTTAGTCTTATTTGTTTTGCGTTGATTATAGTTTTAAGTATCACTGAGTTTGTTGTTGAGAAGTGTCAGTGATATGTTTTGTGTTCACCTCAGCCCATTCAAAAAAAAAAAATGTTCCAGTGGTCTCAAAATGTGAAAACATTTGTAGGTTTTTACGTAACCATTTGAAATACGTATTTCTGATACGTGAATGAAAGATGTCTGTTTAATAACTTTTTGTATGGATCTCTCGTAAGTGTTTATATCTTTAGGTTTTGTGCTGTTCTTGTAGTTGTCCAAGAATTATGGTGGTCGCGGTCTCGAATCATGTGTACTTATGTATGTTACAGGCTTTAGCTAGATAAGTAATTAATATTAACTTATATCCGAGGCTTCGAATAAACTTGAGGAAGGGTGCGACTTCGCTAGGGGTAAGAAAGATCCAGATATTTGAGAAATTTAGGGTATTTGGATCTGGATTCGAATTCGTCGGATCCGTGATTTTAGTATCCGGATCCAGATTTGTGTTTTCGGGTATCCGGACTTCGGATATCCATCTAGATATTGTGATATCGATGATATCTATATTCGGATCCGGATCTGTAAAAATAATTAAAAAAAAAAATTCTAAAAATACTACATAAATTATATATTTCTACAATATTTATAAATATATATGACATATAATATTAGTAAAATTAAAATATAATACTGTAAAATTTATTTTATGTATAATGCTAATATATCAAATATAATCATTAATAAAATTAAAAATTTAAATTATTATAAACAAGAATCCGGATATCCGGACCTAAAAATTAAGATATCCGGATCCGGTTTGGGAGGATACAAAATTTTACTATCCGAATCCGGACATTCCGGATATCCTATTTGCATAGCGGATCTAGAACGATCCTTTCACTCGTTTTGATGCTCACAGATTTTCTTTTGGTGTGGATAAATAAAATCCAGTGAACGCAGTTATAAGTTTTAAGTTATGCTTTGTATGGCTGGAAAACTAATTAACCCGAAGGCACTAAAGTTATGATTTGTATGGCTGGAAAGGAAGCTCGTTGGCTATCATCTTAGATGCAAAAATATTCAGGTAACACATTTATGCTTCACTGATGATCTTATGGTGTTCAGTGATGGAACTAAAAGATCAGTAGAAGGGGTTCTCAAAATCTTTACAGATTTTGCAGCTGTGTCAAAATTAAATAATAGCCTCGAGAAATCAACATTGTTTATTGATGGTACCTCAGTAGATATCGAGACAGATATCCTTAGTAGGTTCCCATTGGCTTCTGGTCAACTACCAGTCTGATATTTGTGGCTTCCCCTCCTCACCAAACGCATGACAGTCACTGATTACTTGCGCTGGTTGAGAAAATCAGGAAAATAATGAGTTCTTGGACGGGAAGGTTCCTTTCCCATGCTGGTAGGTGTTGGGAGATTTTGTGACCGATCATGCATCCTCTTGAAGCTAAGTGATGCTTGCCTTCTTAGATGCATTGGTACTTGGTGGGAAAAGAGTCTTAGTGAATGTGGAGCTACCGACATTTGGGTTCACATATGGCTCATTAGTATTTTGGTTGTGTCCAAGAAGAAACAGCGTGAATGTAAGTGAAGTCACTCTGTCTATATCATCTCCAGTTAGGGATGTTATATAAGGTTACCCAGCCCAGTTCGGCCATATATAATTTAAGCTCAATCCTAAATGAATCATAACCCTTTTAGAATCCATCAAAATGTGTAAAACAAGGTTGAATCATTTTCAACCTTTTTTAGACCCTTTATCATTCTATGTGAAAAAATATATATTATCTCATACATTAACAAAAATCAAAGAAAAATAGTTTCTGATTAAATATTTTACAGTTTTAGCGGGAAAACTCGATTTACAGTTTTGGTGAAAAAACTCGATTTTGCGGTTTTGACGGGAAACCTCGATGTTACTGCTTTGATGGAAAAACTCAATTTTAAAGGTTTTGGCGGGTCAAATTGATTTTGCAGTTTTGGTGAAAAACTTGATTTTGCGGTTTTGGCAAGAAAATTGAATTTGCGAATGGGGGGGTTGATTTTGTGATTTTTGCGGGAAAACTCGATTTTGCCGTTTTGACGACAAAACTCGATAGTGGTTTTGGCGGAAAACTCAATTTTGCGGTTTTGGCCAGAAAATTCAATTTTATGGTTTTGGCGGGTAAAACTTGATTTTGCATTTTGGCGTGAAAACTTATTTTTGCGAGAAAACTCGATTTACGGTTTTTGCAAGAAAACTCGATTTATGATTTTGGCAGAAAAACTCGATTTTTCGTTTTGGTGGAAAAACTCGATTTTGTGATTTCGGCGGGAAAACTTGATTTTGTGGTTTTGCAGGAAAACTCGGTTTATGGTTTTGGCAGAAAAAACTCGATATTGCGGTTTTTGCGAAAAACTCGATTTTGCGGTTTTGGCTGGAAAACTTGATTTTGCGGTTTTAGCGGGAAATACTCGATTTTGTGGTTCTTGCGGGAAAACTCGATTTTGCGGTTTTAGCGTAAAAACTCGATTTTACGCTTTTTGGGAGAAAACTTGATTTTGTGGGTTTACCGAGAAAACTCAATTTTACGGTTTTGACGAGAAAACTCAATTTTACGGTTTTGACGAGAAAACTCGATTTTACGGTTTTGGCCAAAAATTTCATTTTTTGAGTTTGGTGGAAAAACTCATTTTGGTTAAAAACTCGATTTGGCAAAAAAAAATAATCATTTTTGAGATTTTGACGAAAAAGTTTGTTTTCACGATTTTAGCGAAAAAAAATCAATTTTTGCAATTTTGGAATGAAAATTAATTTTTGAAGTTTTAACCCCACACCGAAATAGTTTACAAAAAAAACTCTACACCAAGATATTGTTGTTTACCCAAAAAATTATCTAATAGAGTCCAACCCTTTCAAAACTCTTTATTTTTTTAACTGAGCCCTATATATTTGATGAGTAATGCACTAGGGCTCTTAATTTTTTTAGATTGGCAGGGCCGACCCTAAATTTCAGAACCCTATATAACATCTCTATCTCCAATCCATCGTTGCCTCTCTGATCTCACATAAACAGACGTGGTTATGACCTAGGTGAAATAATGATGTTGTAGGCAGTGTTCAAGAAAAAACTCACATCATCACCGAAGTCTGGGATTGGATGAAGCTGACGTTCATTGAAGATGCAGATAATGGTAAAGGTGTGATGATTTGAAGTAAAATTGAATAGTATCAAACTAGATGAAAGTACAAGTCGTACCAACAATATCGAAAAAACGATTCAGAGAAAAACCTCTTCTCCTCTCTGTTTTCTCAAGAGATGAACTGGGAAGCTAGCTTTCCTCTTGGTTCTCAATACTTGTACCTTATATTGTGATTGAGAGATTAAACATGACACAGTATTTTTTTTATGCAAAATTTTAGAGATGTACACTTATCAAAAGATGTGATGCGTCGAAGCTCTAATTTTGTCAACTTTTTCGTTACATGCCTTCCAAAACTTCAACTATAGGACTTAAACCGTGTTGTTATAGTGACTGGCTTACAAATCGACTGTCAAGCCATCTATGATTAGTTCTATAAGGATTCTAATGTTTGAGAGGGAGCAAGTGATGCATATCAGCGAAGCTTGCTCTCTTATCTATAGGTCTAAATCTACTAACATGTGTTAAACTATATAATCTAATCTCTCCTTAGTACATCAACATAAGTTAGTTATTTACACAGAAAGTTGCAACTCTTCATATTGTATCTTTTGAATGAAGAGTTGTGTCTTTTACATTGCAATGATTCGATCTCTATATAAAGGTCAATCATTTGTTATAAAAAAACACACAAAATCTCAATAATATCTAAGTAATTTCAGACAAGTTAATTTAGTCAAAACTTTCTGGAAAAATTCTATCTTATTCCTTCTCTCGTATTCGTGTGTAACACACTGCGATCTTTGTGTAACACAAGCGGTTGGTAAAAAACTAACATGGTATCAGAGCTTTACGGTTAAGAGGACAACGAAAAAAGCACTAGTAAGAGAAAAACTTGGCGTGGAGAAAAGGAGGCTAGAGATTTTTTGCATACCATTTATCGGAGTGACACCAAACGATGCAGAATCAAAATCAAGTGATCCCCATATTCGATGGGGAGAAATACAACTTCTGGAGCATTAAGATGACAACCATTCTCAAGACCGGGAAGTTATGGTCTGTGGTTGCAGAAGGCATGGGAGCCCCACCAGCACGAGTAAATGAAACTCCTGAGACAGCAAGAGCAATATCGCTCAGAGAAAAAGCGATGGCGAATGACACGATGGCTCTGCAAATTTTGCAAACTGTCGTATCGGATGAGATCTTCTCACGGATTGCAGCAGCAACAACATCTAAAGAGGTGTGGGATGCATTGAAGGCAGAGTATGAAGGCTCTCCTCAAGTCCGTTTGATTCGACTTCAAACGTTGCGAAGGGAGTACGAAAATCTGAAGATGGATGAGAATGAAAACATCAAGGTCTTCACAGATAAGTTAGTTGCAGTGGCAAATCAATTAACTTATCATGGAGAACAAAAGACAGACATCCAACTCATACAAAAGACACTCATCTCTCTCCCAGCAAAGTTCGATAGTATCGTCAGTGTATTGGAGCAAACAAGCGATTTGACTTCAACAAAGATGGCAGAACTGATCGGGATTTTGAAGGCTCATGAAGCAAGGCTGGCTGCAAGATAAGAAAGCACAAGTGAAGGAGCATTCGATGCTCGTGTGAAACAGAAAAATTCTGGTGTCACACAAGACAACTCAAAACGCAATGAAGGCAAGAAGTGGTGTGGATTCTGCAAGAAGAACAATCACAATGAGAGTGAATGTTTTAGGAAAAAGAAGAAGGATGATCCCAAGAAGGATTACAAAAGTAACAAGGAGTGTTACAATTGTGGCAAGTTAGAGCATTTTGCAAATCAGTGCTACTCAAAGAAAAAAGAGAAAGCACATTTAAGTCTTGAAGAAGAAGACTTTAATGAAGATCACATGTTGTTCAGTGCGAGTGAAGCAACAACAGTGATGGAAGATGTCTGGTTAGTAGAAACTGGAGCAACTAATCATATGAAAAAGAAGGAGAATTACTTCTCAAGACTTGATAAGAGTATCAAGGTTCCAATAAAGATTGAAAATGGAAGCATAGTCATGACAACCGGTAAGGGAGATATTACCGTCATGACTAATGATGGCAAAAAGACCATCAGGAATGTGTTTTTGGTTCCGAATTTGGCGAAAAATTTGTTGAGTGTTCCACAAATTGTTTCAAGTGGATACCGGGTGAATTTCCAAGAGAAAAGATGCATCATAGAGGATGCAAAAGGAAGGAGGATAATGAATATCCCAATGACTCACAAGAGCTACATAACCAGGATGAGTTCGGCTCAGGAACAAGAAGCCATGAGCGCAAGTGAGCAAGGCAAAATGGAGACATGGCACAAGAGACTTGGTCATGTAGGCGAAAAAAGGTTGCAACAAATGCAAGACAAAAGCTTGGTAAAGGGGTTACCAAAGTTTAAAGTGAGGAAGGGAGCATGTGAGGTGTGTAGACTAGGAAAGCAATCACGCAAAAGCTTCCCAAAAGAATCTCAAACTAAGACAAGTGAAAAGCTTGAGATTGTACATACGGATGTATATGGGCCAATGCAGCACCAATCTATTGACGGAAGTCGATATTTTTTGCTACTCTTGGATGACTATACTCACATGTGTTGGGTATACTTCATGAAGCAAAAATCAGAGACATTCTCATTATCCAAAAAGTTCAAAGCAATGGTGGAGAAGCAATCAAGTTGTACCATCAAGACATTGAGATCAGATGGTGGTGGTGAGTTCACTTCCCAAGAATTTAACCGGTTTTGTGAAGAAGAAGGAATCAACAAGCAAGTTACATTGCCTTATTCACCACAACAAAATGGTGCAGCAGAACGGATGAATAGGACCTTAGTGGAGATGGCTAGAACTATGTTGGCATAGCAAGATTTACCTCTCAAGTTATGGGCAGAAGCGGTATACACTGCCTCATATCTTCAAAATCGTCTACCATCAAAGGCAATAGAAGATGATATCACTCCTATAGAGAAGTGGTGTGGACACAAGTCTGATGTGTCACACATGAAAATGTTTGGTAGCATATGTTACATACATGTTCCGGATCAGAAGAGGGGGAAGTTAGATATCAAGGCAAAGCGTGGAATTTTTATTGGATATAGCAATCAATCCAAAGGCTATAGAGTTCTCACCCTGGAGAATGAGAAGGTTGAAGTATCAAGAGATGTAGAGTTTGAAGAAAGCAAGAAGTGAGACTGGAAAAGGCTAGAAGAAGTCAAGAAGACATTGGAGATGCCTATGGAAGACTCTCAATCGCCTGAGGAACAAACAAAAACCGAAAGTACTTCCAGCCCTGGTTTCATTCAAAATAATGATCATGATACTAGTGATGAAGATGAAGAAGATTCTGAGCCACCAAAAAAGTTTAAGTCCATGGTTGAGATCATGGAAAAGGCACCAAGAGTAGAGCTTGAAGAGGCGGCTCAAGCAATAGAGTATTGTCTTCATGCACATGAAGAACCATGCATTTATGATGAAGCGTGTGGTAACAAGGAATGGAGAAAGGCAATGAATGAAGAAATCTCCATGATTGAGAAGAACAAGACATGGGAACTAGTGGACAAGCCAGAAAAGAAGAATGTGATAAGTGTGAAGTGGATCTATAAGATCAAGACCGATGCAAACGGTAATCACATCAAGCATAAGGCGCGGTTAGTTGCAAGAGGATTCTCTCAATCATATGGTGTTGACTACCTTGAGACGTTTGCCCCTGTCTCAAGACATGATACAATAAGAGCCATACTCGCATATGCAGCTCAGATGAGGTGGCGTTTGTATCAAATGGATGTGAAGTCAGTTTTTCTCAATGGAGAACTGAAGGAAGAAGTGTATGTCACACAACCACTTGGGTATGTGACGCAAGGAAATGAAGAAAAGGTGTTGAGGCTACACAAGGCTTTGTATGGTTTAAAGCAAGCTCCAAGGACATGGTATGGAAGGATAGATTCATATTTTCTTCAAGACGGGTTTGAAAGGAGTATGAATGATGCAGCTTTATACATCAAGAAGGAAGGAGTAGATGTGTTGATCGTGAGTCTGTATGTGGATGATATAATCATCACTGGAAACAATGTTGAGATCATCAACACATTCAAGGAAAATATGAAGAAAGAATTTGAGATGGTGGATCTTGGATTACTGAACTATTTCCTTGGAATGGAAGTAATTCAAGACAATGGATGCATATTTCTTTCACAAGAAAAGTATGCAAGCAAACTTGTTGATAAGTTTGGGATGCGAGATAGCAAGAGTGTAAGCACTCCACTTACACCACAAAAAAAAGGAGTTGAGGATGACAAAGAGTATGGAGATCCGACTAAGTATAGATGCATTGTTGGAGGGCTTTTGTATTTGTGTGCATCAAGACCTGATGTGATGTATGCAAGCGCCTATCTCTCAAGATACATGTCATCACCTTGTATGAAGCACTACCAAGAAGCCAAAAGAGTGTTAAGATATGTCAAAGAAACATCAAACTTTGGAGTGTACTTTACAAGTGTGAAGGAACCAAGACTTATGGGCTACACAGATAGTGATTGGGGTGGTTCTAAGGAAGACAAGAAGAGCACTTATGGTTATGTGTTCACTTTTGGTTCAGCCATGTTTTGTTGGCAGTCAAGTAAGCAACAAACAGTGGCACAATCAACGGCTGAGGCAGAGTACATAGCCGTATGTGCAGCAGCAAATCAAGTCGTGTGGTTACAAAGACTATTTGAAGATTTTGGTCAAAAGTTTGAAGGAGGCATTTCGATCTTATGTGACAACAAATCAGCAATAGCAATTGGGAAGAATCCGGTGCAACATAGAAGGACAAAGCACATAAAGATCAAGTACCATTTCGTGAGGGAAGTTGAGCAGAAGGGGATCATTAAACTGAAGTATTGCAAAGGGGATGATCAAGTTGCAGACATTCTCACAAAGACATTGGGCTATTCAAGGTTTGAAGATCTCAGGAAGCAGCTTGGAGTGAAGTTGAGATATGATTAAGGAGGAGTTTTAAACTATATAATCTAATCTCTCCTTAGTACATTAACATAAGTTAGTTATTTACAACTCTTCATATTGTGTCTTTTGAATGAAGAGTTGTGTCTTTTACATTGCAATGATTCGATCTCTATATAAAAGTCAATCATTTGTTGTAAAAAACACACAGAATCTCAATAATATCTAAGTAATTTCAGACAAATTAATTTAGTCAAAACTTTCTGAAAAAATTCTATCTTATTTCTTCTCTCGTATTCGTGTGTAACACACTGCGATCTTTGTGTAACACAAGCGGTTGGTAAAAAACTAACAACATGAAGGAAGAATGGTTTGTCTTAAATGCTGCTTAGTGGAGGTTGTGATCTATGGATCAATGGGTAGTTATGTTGATTGAATGCAACCTAAACCGGTACGCCGTTGACTGGCCAGAGCCCAGAGGTAGCATCGAACGTTATGGCGTCTATGTCGGTTCCTATGGTGTCGTTTCGTTCTCGTTTCATCACCTAACATGCGTTTCCATTTCCAATGATTCAACTTTATTATGGACATCTTAACTTTTTCAACCCACTGCAACCACGATCATCCATTCAATGAATCACATCCTTCTTTCAAGCGGTGGATCTCCAGAGTCAATTCCTCTCATACCCCTAAATCTCAACTTCTAATCTCTCTAGGACACATTTCTTCTTTTAATTTTATATGTCAAACGAAAAAACATAAAATTAAAATTGAAACGTGAATATTTTTATTTGATTTATAGAATTTGATAAAAATATTTCAAAAATCAAAAACCTTTTTTTTCCATATTTTCACGAAAATCATCAAAATATGATTAAAAACGATTTTAAAATATTTTTTTTCGAATTTGAAACCAATAGAATTTAAATATTTGCCTATAGGTTCACCCATCCATTGGGGGGGTTAGGGTTTAGTTTTGAACACCGGATATGATTTAATTTGGGGGTTTAGGTTTTGATAAAAAAAAAATTATGAAATAGGGGTATAAGAGATCACGCGAGCCCATAGGAGATTACCTCTAAAAAAATAGGGGTACAGAAGTTGACTCGGATCTCCACCTATAAAAAGATCAGACCTCATCTAAGTTTCTCGTTTTGTAAAATAGAATTTTGAGGGTGTTGATGTGGCAAGTTTTACCCTTATACTCTGGCTGACATGGCACTATATATGAAGAGACCATTCTCCTTTATATATAGATCTCACATGTTTAGGAAATTACTGAAGTTGGATCAAGAAGCAGGTGCGTTTAATGGCTTTCTCCTCGCTGTCTTCTCAAGAATGAGCTGACTCTGCTTCTTGGTTCATCGATGGAAAGGTACCAAAAGGTTCATCTCTAAATCTGTGTGGAATGGCCATCTTTACATGATGCTTATAGATATCTCTGCTATCAGTTTATAGTTTTTCTTAATGTAATTCTCAGTTTAGGTTTTAGACTTCAGATACAACATCAAAAGAGGGCAATAAATGTCTAAACCAGTAAAAAGGTTTCAAGTATTGAACTATCATTTGCAAAATTCTTCAAACTTGTACCAAAGATAAATCTAGAGACCTAGGATCATCTCAAAAAAAAACCATCAAGCGGTGATCTCTTTCTTGAGCTTTGCAAGCTCCTGCCTCACAACACCCGCCCTCTGCAAGTTACCACACATGAAAAACCAATTCAATAGAGTGACTAAGACAAGTAAATGACTATGAGCTTAGCATTAGAATCATATAACTGGTTTTTAAGGGTTGACATTTTCAAAGATATAACAAGCTATTTGAACTAAATAAACATGGCAGGTAAAGGGCCATTCGATGCAGTTAAACAGAGATGTAAACTGACCTTGATTTTAGCCAACATGATCTGGAACCTATCAAAGTCATTGAGGGCAGCTCTTCTCTTCTGAACTATCAGCTTCCTTCCCCATGAACTCTTCTCCCACCTGTTCTTCACATCTGCAAAAATTATAAACGTTAAAGATGACAACGCATGACACTTACAATGTCAGAAACACAATTATGTACTAGAGAATAACTCACCAGCTTTCTCCATAGCCTCAATGAGATTCTTCTTCTTAGGCACTCTGTTGATATCAATGACGATATCAGTCAGAGAAAGCCTCTTCAAATTCATCTGGATTCTCTCCATGTCAGGAGCATCCACAAGAGCCTACACAAGTACACGGTCATAACAATTTAAAGACAATAAAACCCTAAAGACATACATGTACTTGCAGCTAAAAATTGCAACTTTTAAAGCAAATGAATCTCATGATAGAACTCTTAACAATAAAGGCTGAACCTTTTTGAGATCTACAAACTTTAACTGAGACTTCTTCACTCTACAATGGAGCTAAAGAGAGTAAAGGCAGAACCTTTTTGCAGATCAATCAAATCAACAATCGCTAATCTGAGCTAAAGGGTCTAATCGAAAGGAGAGCAAAGATACATTACCCTGTTTTGGTCGACGACATCGACGATGACGACGAGCTTCCCGTAGTCTTTTCCGAAGTTTACGAGAGCTACTCGTCCTATCTCGACGTATCTCTTGAAAACCTATACGTGGAAAAGCGGAATCTGTGAGAGAATAACTTTGAAGGGATCTCTACGAATCGGAGAAGAAGGAGGTTTACCATTTTCCTCGGTTGAGCTGCGACGGGGAGAGACGAGGGGCGCAAAGGAAAAATAGGGTTTTGGGTTTCACTTAAGATAAGAAAGCCAATTAGGGTTTTAGTTTTTGGGCCTTTAGGGCATCCACACCAATGAACCCCCTTTGGGTTCATCTTTTCATTTTTTTATTATTAAATTTTTTTGTTTTCCTTTTTTGTTTTTTAAAAAAAAAAAAAAAAATAGACCAATCGCGGGCCGCCACGTGTCGTGAACAGTGGTGATACGGGTTCACCAGAGTGAACCCCAAAGACACGGGTTCATCACTGTTCATCTAGAAAACTGTGTGAACCCCCTTATGAACCCTCAATGTACTTGCTCTTAATTTTCTAATATAAGTCCATAAAATGAGGGCCTATCTTTTTCTATTGGGGCATAAACTGTTTTTCCTTGATTAGAGATTTAAGTTGAAAATAATTATTTCATTTTTGATATTTTCAGTTTCTAAAATTAATTATTTTAATATAAAATTTTAAAATTATAAAATTCTAACCCGTTAAATTAAAAGGTATTTAATATATTAAAATTATTTGCAAAAAATGTCTCTATTATTTTTATGAGAAATATTTTAAGATAACAATAATTTTTTTACAAAATAACCCACAAAGATTAAAAGGATCAAAATACATTCCATTAAAGATATGAAAAGGTATTTGTACCCATAAGATTAACTAACCTACACTTAATATTTAGTTTAAAGTGAGGTTTGGTGATGAATTTTTAGGATTTAAAATAATAATTTAAAATTACTTTTCAATTTTTTTTGGATTTTGAAGAAAATAATTGAAAAGATTTTAAAAAGGTTTTGAATATTACATAAAGTTTTTCTAATTTTTATGTGTACTTTATATTTATATATCTATAGAGTATAGTATAACTGTTTTTTTACCTTTTTAATAAAATATTTTTTGATTATTTTCTTACTCATATGTTTTTTAATCAGAAAATATTTTTAGGTCTTTTAAGAAAATTTGTCTTGCTTTTATTTAAAATTTCATCTTTTATTTATAAAAAAGCAAACAAAATCATCTAATTAGTAATTATACGTAACTCACATTATATTTTTTTAACCAAAACTGTATAAGATTGTGTATATTTTAGAATAAAATCTTCTTTTCGATCAACATCTTAGAATATAATTTATTGTTGCAAATTTTTTAAAAATATATATTATAATACTAAAATTTAAAATATTATCTAAAGTTTAATTTAAAATGAGATAAAGTTTAGAAGATCAACAATTACAAAAGAGACGAAAATGCAAACCAAACATTTTGCATTGAAAAATGACTAAAGTAATTGAAGCAGCATAAAATGAATTATTGAATGATTTAGTCTGCATTAAAAAATTATTTTTTTGACCTTTGCAATAATATTTATGAATTTATCCATAGAGGATCCACATCATCATAAAATCATTCTTTAAGAGGACGTCACATGAAATTAAAAAAAAATATAATAAATAAATATACAATATAAGAAAAAATAAAATAAAAAAATTTATAAATAGAAATATTTGAATTAAACATCAATAGTAATATTAACATTTAATATAAAATATAATAAATAAAATATAAAATATAAAAAGGAAATTAAATATACAACATAATAAATAAAAATGTAAAGCAAGAAAATTATAATTAAGTAAATACATGATACAAGAAAAAATAAACAATAAGTAAATATTCAATATAATAAATAAAAAACAAAATTACATATTGATCTGAAAAATATTACATTAAACATCTATCATAATATTATAATAAACAATAAGTAAATATCAATATAATAAATGGAAAAACGAAATTACACATCGATCGGAAAATGTAGAGTAAAACAAATAATAAGTAAATATAAAACAGGACAAACACAAATGTTACATTAAATATCTATTACAAAAATAAAAACAAATATATAATATAATAAATAGAAATATTTTATTAAGATAAATAATAAGTAAATATATAATATCAAAAATAAAAATATTACATTTAACATCTATCGTAATATTATCATTTGATATAATAAAACAAAATTAAATAATAAGTGAATATATAATATTAAAAATAGAAATAATAAGTTAATATACAATATACAATATAAGAAATAGAAATATTACACTAAAAATTTATCGTAACATACAAATTCAAAAAAAATATATATATACAATATAAGCAAAAATAAAAAATAAATAAATATATAATATAAGAAATTGAAAATTAAATTACACATTGATTTGTAAAAGGTATAGTAAAATAAATAATAATTAAATGTTCAATATGAAAAATATAACTATTACATTAAAAATATATCATAATATTATAATAAGTAAATACATAATATAAGAAAATAAATAATAAGTAAATATACAATATAAAAATAAAAATATTACATTAAAGATCTTTTTGATCAACATATTACATTAAACATCTATCATAACATAAGAAATAAGTAAATATACAATATAAAAAATAAAAATATTACATTAAACATCTATCATAATATTAAAATAAGTAAATAAATAAAATGTATTGTAAAATAAATGTATAGTAAAATAAATAGTTATTAAATATACATTATGAGAAATAAAATATTATATTCAACATTAATTGTAATATCAAAAAAAAAATACAATATAAGAAATATAAATATTACATTAATTATTTATAAGTAAAATAAAAATAATAATAATTAAATATACAATATAAGAAATAAAAAATTACATTAAATACCTATATTAAAAATGTATATTAAATAAATAATAAGTAAATATACAATATAAGAAATAAAAATATTATATTAAATATCTATTGTAATATTACCATAGAAATAAAATTAGAATAAGTAAATATAAAATATGAAAAATAATAAATAATAAGAAAACATACAATAAAAGAAATAAAAAAAACACATTAAAACATCTATTTGAACAATGTATACGTTTACGTTTTTATTATTTCAAATATTTTATAAATAAATATACAATATAAGAAGTGAAATATTACATTAAAAATTTATAGTAATATTATCATCTGATATAAAAGCAAAAAAAAATAAGTAAACATACAATATAAGAAAAAAATTGAAAATAAGTAAATATACAATACAAGAAATGGAAAAGGTAAATTAAATATCTATATAGAAAAGTATATTAAAATAAATAATCATTCAATATAAAATTTAAGAAATAAAAATATTACATTAAAGATCTATTTTAATACTAAAAATAAGTAAATATAAAATATAAGAAATAAAATATTACATTAAACATCTATAAGTAGATATACAATAAAATAATATAAGTAAATATACAATATAAGAGATAGAAAATTACATTAAATATTTATATGAAAAAATTATATTAAAATAAATAACAAGTAAATATAAAATATAAGAAATAAAAATATTGTATTAAATATCTACTGTAATATTACCATAGATATAAAAGAAAGAAAATTAGAATAACTAAATATAAAATATAAGAAACGATAAATAATATAATGAGTAAATATACAATAAAAGAAATGGAAAAACTACATTAAACATCTATCTTAAAAATGTATTCTTTTACGTTTTTATTATTTTTAAATATTTTATAAGTCAATATTTAATAGAAAATAAATAATAATTAAATATACAATATAAGAGATAGAAATATTACATTAAACATTTATCGTAATATTCTCATTTGATATCAAAGCAAGAAAATTAGAATAAGTAAATTTACAATATAAGAAAAAATAAACAATAAGTAAATATACAATATAAAAATGGAAAGAGTAGATTAAATATTTATCTGAAATTATATATTAAAAAAGTATTCAGTAAATATATAATATAAGAAATAGAAATATTACATTAAACATTTATCGTAATATGAGGATAAGTAAATATATATTATAATAAAAATAAATAATAAGTAAATATACAAAATAATAAATAGAAATATTATTTTAAACATCTATCATAATATTGTTATTTAATATAAAATGAAGAAATTTATAATAAGTAAATATAAAATATATGAATAGATAAACAATAAATAGATGTACAATATAAGAAATAGAAATATTACATTAATATCTATCGTAATATTACAATAATTAAATATATAATATAAAAAAATATAAATAATAAATAAATATACAATATAAGAAATAAAAAAACTACATTAAGCATTATCTCAAAATGTATAATAAATAAATAATAAGTAAATATACAATATAAGAAATAGAAATATTACATTAAACATCTATTGTAATATTAACATTTGATATAAAACTAAGAAATTAGAATAAGTAAATATATAATATAAGAAAAAAATATACAATAAGGCAAATCTCTCGAATAGACATTATCGAAGTTTTTGTCACAAAAATAGAACTCAAATAAAAAATGACCAAAATAAACATTTTTTTTTATTTTTTTTTTATTTTTAAAATTTTAAGTCTTATCTCCAAAACCCACTACATAACTGTAAACTCTAAATTTAAATTAGTTAATCCAAAGGATAAAAATGTATATTTTCGCCCTCTATTTTAGTCATTTTTTCTTTAAATATTATTTTGGTGACAAAAATATTTTTAGATCTATCTTCAGGTATTCCTCTATACAATATAAGAATAGTTATATAGTTAACATCTGAAAATAAAAATAGTTTTGTGCGTAGCGCGGATTAGACACTAGTTATTAAAAATGGATTTCATTCCTTCCACAAGACTTATTTATATTACAAATAATTTTAAAAAATGTATTTTATTTGAAAAGGGTATCAGTATAATTAGAAGGCGGAAATCAGCAAAAAAAATATTAAAAAATAATAATACAAAAAATATAAAATAATAATAAAAATATAAAAAACAAAAAAAAATTGAATGGGTTAAAAAATATGTTAAAATAATAATACTAATAACTGAATTTTATTATTAAATGAATCATAATAAAATAAATATATATATATATATATATATATATATATATATATATATATATATATATTATATATATATATATATATATATATATATATATATATATATATATATATATATATATATATATATATATATATTAAATATTTGATATGATGAATAGTGTTATACCAAATTTGATACAACACTATTGACTCTAACCATCTAAGATGAAAATACACAATATTATGACATCCTATTGGAGTTGGCCTTAGATAAGATTTGTAGATAAGGTTCAACACTTGTATTTGTAGATAAGGTTCAACACTTGTCATCTCATTTTATCATAAAATCAACACATGTCAATACTTCTGACGTAGCATGATGAGTAAGTACTAATTAGTTGGTATAATTAAGTAATTATTTCTACTCAATATATGCTTAACAATTTAAAACTAAAATTAGCATTTCTAGATACAGTAGCCAACAAAGTGTGACTATATACAGCCTGTCAACCCTTCACCAATATTAACATAAAAGATTTTACCATATATAAAAACATTGTTATATATACATCTCTATAAATTGTAAAAGCAAAAACAAATAAAATATTGTAGTTGATCATGACGAGGAAGAAACTAAATCTAGCTTACATTTCCAATGACTCGGTGAGAAAAAAAACATTCAATCTTAGGACGAGAAGACTTCTGAAGAAACTTGATGAGCTCAAGATTCTCTGTGATGTTGATGTGTGTGCGGTCATCTACAATCCTTACAACTCAGCACCAGAGGTATGGCCATCAAACTCAGAGGTGCAAAAGATTATGGACAAGTTCGAGGAGATGCCAGAGGACGAACATACAAAGAAGTCAATTAACCATGAAGAGTTTCTCACTGAGAGACTCACAAAAGTCAAAAACCAGGTTAAAAGATTAAGTCAAGATAATAATGATAAACTCATGAAGGAGGTCATGTTCTCTTGTCTTGATGGGAACATGGGAGATTTGGTTATAGACGATGGTAACCGTGGTAAATTGTGTGAGTATATTGAAGGACATCTCATGAAGCTTCATCATCATAGACAGGTTATAATCACTTCCAACCAAGGGTTAGAACATGTTCCTTCTCTTGGAAACAACTTTATGAGTGCACCTCAAGTAACCAACGAGATGCAGCAGCCTATAACCACTTCCAACCAAGGATACGACCATGTTGATGCTCTTGCAAGTAGTCTCCTCCCTTTTGGAGACCATGGAGTTAATACTCCAGTTATGAATCAGGTTTGTGTTTGTGATCAACATCCATATATTTTAAACAATAATCAATATCAGCAGCTACCTATCAATTGTGTTTCAGGATGAAATTTTCTATCCACTGAATCAGTAAGATTGGTACGTTGATGAGATGATGAAACATTCTGAGCAAACCAATTTTCCTTGGATGGAGGAAAATAACTATTATAATAACCATCAGCTCTAAAGCATCTTCATCGATCCGGTGGACGCAAATGCCAGCAATATTCCTAATCTTTATGTTATCTTTTGTGATATGTCTTATCTTTAAGTTTGTCAATTTAGAATTATCAAAGTTATGTCTTATCTATCTTGTCGGAAATGTTACAATATGAACTCAGAGTGAGACTCTAGAGTCATTTTGTGTTGTTTATCTTGTGTAGCAAATTGGCAAAACTTTGGGCATTGCTTGCCTTTCTATCTTATTATCCACCATTTTTTTGGTGGAGTTTCAATTCTTTTAAATCTAATGAATGAATGAGTTTTACCAAAAAAAAATTCAGTAAAGTTAAATCTTCCACCCAAAACAACAATGTTTGGAAAATTATTCTCATATATATATTGTAATCCGAGTTATGATTTTTTTTATATGGAAACATATATCTATCTATATACTATATGAACAATGTTTGGCAAATTCTTCTCATATATATTGGATTCCAAATTAACATTTTTTATATGGAAACATATATCGATATATATACTATATGAACAATGTTTGGCAAATTCTTTTCATATATATTGGATTCCAAATTAAGAATTTTTTATATGGAAACATATATATATATATATATATATATATATATATATATATTATGACCTTTATTCAGATAATAAAACAATTGTTATATCTATACTAATAAAAGGGAGCTTTTGAGGCTCCATAGAGCGTCCACATCAGCATAAAGTCTTTCTTCCAGAAAATGACACGTGGCATTAAAAATAAATGATAAATAAATTTACAATATAAAAAATAAATAAAAATAAGTAATATCCAGAATAGAAATATTACATTAAACATCTATAGTAATAAATACATAATAAGTAAATATATTCAGAAATAGAAATATTACATTAAACATTTATAGTAATATTATCATTTGATATAAGAAAAATAAATAATAAATAAGTATACAATATAAGAAAAAAAGAAGTAAATACACAATTAAAAATGTAGAAACTACAATATTAAAATGTAAAAACATTTATCTTAAAATGTAAAAGATAATACTACAATATTAATAAAAAACAATAAGTAAATATACAATTTAAAAATGGAAATACTATAATAAAAATTTAAATAAATACTATCTTAATAAAAAAATGGAAATACTACAATAGTAATATTAGCATTTCATATATAATAAAAAATAATAAGTATACAATATAAGAAAAAATAAATACTAAATAAATACACAATATAAGAAATAAAAATAAACATTAATTAAATATAAAATTCAAAAATAGATATATTACATTAAATATCTATCACAATATTATCATTTATTATAATAAAGATAAAAAATAAATAATAATAAATATACAATTGAATAAAATAGTGATTAAATATACAGTATAAAAATAGAAATATAAAGTAAAAAATTAGAATAAGTAAATATACACTATAAGAAAAAAATAAACAATAAGTAAATATAAAATATAATAGATGAAAAAACTAAATTACATATCGATTTGAAAATGTATAGTAAAATAAATTATAAGTCAATACACAATATGATAAATGCAAATATTACATTAAACATATATCTTAATATTCTAATAATTAATTATATTACATAAGAAAAATAAATAATCGGTAAATATATGATTTTATACTAATAAAATAGAGCTTTTGAGGCTCCATAGAGCGTCCACATCAGCATAAAATATTTCTTCTAGAAAATGTCACGTGACATTATAAAATAGATAATAAATAAATTTACAACATAAAAAATAAATAAATGATAAGTAAATATATTCAGAAATAGAAATATTACATTAAACATCTATAGTAATAAATAAAGAATAAGTAAATATATTCAGAAATATAAATATTACATTAAACATCTATAATAATATTATCATTTGATATAAGAAAAAAAAAATAATAAATAATGAATAAGTATACAATATAAGAAAAAATAATAAGTAAATATACAATTTAAAAATTGAAAAACTACAATAAACATTTATCTTAAAATGTAAAAGATAATACTACAATATTGAGAAAAAATAATAAGTAAATATAAAATTTTAAAATGGAAATACTACAATAAACATTTATCTTAATAAAAAATGGAAATACTTCAAATAGTATTATTAGCATTTGATAAAAAAAAAAGTATACAATATAAGAAAAAATAAATACTACATAAATACACAATATAAGAAATAAAAATATCATATTAAAAATAAACAATAAGTAAATATAAAATTCAGAAATAGATATATTACATTAAATATCTAGCATAATATTATCATTTATTATAATAAAAATAATAATAAAATAATAATAAAATATGCAATTGAATAAAATAAATAGCGATTAAATATATAGAATGAGAAATATAAATAAAAATAAAAAAATAGAATAATTAAATATATAATATAATAAATAATAAATAATAAGTAAATATAAAATATAATAAATGGAAAAACTAAATTACGCATCGATTTGAAAATGTATAGTAAAATAAATTATAAGTAAATACACAATAGGATAAATAAAAATATTACATTAAACATATAGCTTAATATTATAATAACTAAATATATTACATAATAAAAATAAATAATGGGTAAGTATATGATATAAGAAATAAAAATATTACATTAAACATCTATTGTGATATTATAATAACTAAATATATTATATAATAAAAATAAATAATAGTAAATATACAATATATGAAATAAAATATTACATCAAACATCTATTGTAATATTAAAATAAGTAAATAAATAAAATTTAAATATATAATAAGTAAATATATAATATGATATATATATATATATATATATTACCTAAAGCATCATAAAATTAAAATATATAAATTTATAATATACTAAGTAGAAATATTATATAAAACATCAATCGTAATACTAAAATAAGTAATAGACAATATAAAAAATAATAAGTAAATATACAATATAAGAAATAGAAAAATACATTAAACATCTATCAGAAAAATATATATTAAAATAAATAATAAGTAACTATAAAATATAATAAATAGAAATATTACATTAAACATCTATCGTAATATTGCCATAGATATAAAATCAATAAAATTAGAATAAGTAAATATAAAATATAAGAAATGAAAAACTACTTTAAACATCTATCTGAAAAATGTATACTTTTATGTTTTATCATTTTTAAATATATTTATAATTAAATATACAATATAAAAAATAAATAATAAGTAAATATACAATTTAAGAAATATAAATATTAAATGAAACAGTTATCATAATGTTATCATTTGATATAAAAACAAGAAAATTAGAATAAGTAAATATTTAATATAAGAAAAATAAAAATAAACAATAAGTAAATATACAATATAAAAATGATAAAAACTAAATTAAACATATATCTGAAAAATATATAGTAAAGCAAATAATCAGTAATTAAACAATATAAGAAATATAAATATTTCATTAAAAATCTATCATAATATTACAATAAGTGAATATAATATATAATAAAAATAAATAGTAAGTAAATATACAAAATAATAAATAGAAATGTTACATTAAACATCTATCGTAATATTATCACTTAACATAAAAGCAAGAAAATTAAATATACAATATAAGAATAAATAAACATACAATATAAGAAACAAAAATATTACATTAAGCATCTATCATAATATTAGAATAAGTAAACATTCAATAGAAGAAAAATAAATATACACAATATAACAAATAGAAAAATTACAATAAAGCATCTATCTGAAAAATGTATAGTAAATATACAATAGAAGAAATAGAAATATTAAATTAAACATCTATTATAGTATTACCATTTGATATATAAAAAAGAAAATTAGAATGAATAAATAAATATATAATATAAGAAAAAATAAATAATAAGTAAATATACAATATAAGAATATTTCTATAGTTAACAGTTGAAAATCAAAATAGTTCCGCGCGTAGCGCGGATTAATCTCTAGTTTAAATAAAACCCTTAAATTTACCAATAATATTAGCTTGAACTAGTAACAACGTAGCGTCCAGCAATATCATAAAATTTATACTAATAAAAGGGAGATTTTGAGGTTCCATAGAGCGTCCACCATATCATAAAATCATTCTTTCAGAAGACATCACATGGAATTAAGAAAAATATAGTAAATAAATATAAAATATAAGAAAAGGTAAATATATAATTTTAGAAATAGAACTATTACGTTAAACATCAATAATAATATTAGAATTTAATATATAAAAAAAATAATAATAATAAAATATATAATATAAAAAAGAAATTAAATATACAACATAATAAATAGGAATATAAATCTATATTAATAAAATGGAGATTTTGAGGCTCCATAGAGCGTCTACATCATCATAAAATCATTCTTTCAGAAGACGCCACATGGAATTAAGAAAAATATAGTAAATAAATATACAATATAAGAAAAAATAAATATATAATTTCAGAAATAAAAATATTACATTAAACATCAATAGTAATATTAGCATTCAATATAAGATAAACAAAAAATAAATAATAATAAAATATACAATATAAAAAAATTAAATATACAACATAATAAATAGAAATATAAAGCAAGAAAATTATAATTAAATAAATATATGATTCAAGAAAAATAAATAATAAATGGAAAAACGAAATTATACATTGATCTGAAAAATGTATAGTAATACAAATAATAAGTAAATAGAAAATAGGACAAATACAAAAATTAGATTAAACATCTATCATAATATTATAACAAACAATAAGTATATATCAATATAATAAATGGAAAAACGAAATTACACATCGAACGGAAAAATGTAGAGTAAAACAAATAATAAGTAAATATAAAATAGGACAAATACAAATATTACATTAAACATCTATAGTAATATTATCATTTGATATAATAAAAATAAAATTAAATAATAAGTAAATATATAATATTAAAAATATAAATAATAAGTAAAAATACCATATAAGAAATAGAAATATTACACTAAAAATCTATCATAATATACAAATTCAAAAAAACTAAATATATAATATAAGCAAAAATAAACAATAAGTAAATATATAATATAAGAAATTGAAAACTAAATTACACATTGATTTGTAAAATGTATAGTAAAATAAATAATAAATAAATATGCAATATGAAAAATATAATTATTACATTAAACATATATCATAATATTAGAATAAGTAAATATATAATATAATAAAAATAAATAATAAGTAAATATACAATATAAGAAATAAAAATACTACATTAAACATCTATCATAATATTAAAATAAGTAAATAATTAAATTTATTGTAAAATAAATGTATAGTCAAATAAATAGTAAGTAAATATACATTATGAGAAATAAAATATTATATTCAACATTTATTGTAATATCAAAAATAAGTAAATATACAATATAAGAAATATAAATATTACATTAATTATTTACAAGTAAATATTCAATAAAATAATAATATTTAAATATACAATATAAGATTGAAAAAAATACATTAAATATCTATATGAAAAATGTATATTAAATAAATAATAAATAAATATACAATATAAGAAATAAAAATATTATATTAAATATCTATAGTAATATTACCATAGAAATAAAATTAGAATAAGTAAATATAAAATATAAAAAACAATAAATAATAAGAAAACATGCAATAAAAGAAATGGAAAAACCACATTAAACATTTATCTGAAGAATGTATACGGTTATGTTTTTATTATTTTCAAATATTTTATAAGTAAATATACAATATAAGAAATAGAAATATTACATTAAACATTTATAGTAATATTATCATTTGATATAAAAGAAAAAAAATATAATAAGTAAACATACAATATAAGAAAAAAATTAAAAATAAGTAAATATACAATACAAGAAATGAAAAAGGTAAATTAAATATCTATATGGAAAAGTATATTAAAATAAATAATCAGTAAATATATAATTTAAGAAATAAAAATATTACATTAAACATTTATCTTAATATTAAAAATAATTAAATATACAATATAAGAAATAAAATATTAAATTAAACATCTATAAGTAAATATACAATATAAGAAATAGAAAAATTATATTAAATATCTATATGAAAAATTTATATTAAAATAAATAACGAGTAAATAAAAAATATAAGAAATAAAGATATTGTATTAAATATCTATTGTAATATTACCATAAATATAAAAGAAAGAAAATTAGAATAAGTAAATATACAATATAAGAAACGATAAATAATGACTAAATATACAATAAAAGAAATGAAAAAAACTACATTGAACATCTATCTGAAAAAATGTATACTTTTACATTTTTATTATTTTCAAATATTTTATAAGTCAATATTCAATAAAAAATAAATAATAATTAAATATACAATATAATAAATAGAATTATTACATTAAACATTTATCGTAATATTATCATTTGATATAAAAGCAAGAAAATTAGAATAAGTAAATATACAATATAAGAAAAAATAAACAGTGAGTAAATATACAATATAAGAAATGGAAAGAGTAGACTAAATATCTATCTGAAAATGTATATTAAAATAAGTATTCAGTAAATATATAATATAAGAAACATAAATATTACATTAAAAATTTATCGTAATATTAGAATAAATAAATATATAATATAATAAAAATAAATAATAATTAAATATACAAAATAATAAATAGAAATTTTATTTCAAACATCTATCGTGATATAATTATTTAATATAAAAAGAAAGTAAATTAGAATAATTAAATATAAAATATATGAATAGATAAACAATAAGTAAATATACAATATAAGAAATAAAAATATTACATTAATCATCTATCGTAATATTAGAATAAGTAAATATACAATATAAAAAAATATAAATAATAAATAAATATAAAATATAAGAAATAGAAAAACTACATTAAGCATTTATCTCAAAATGTATAGTAAATAAATAATAAGTAAATATGCAATATAAGAAATAGAAATATTACATTTAACATATATTGTAATATTACTATTTGATATAAAAGTAAGAAAATTAGAATAAGTAAATATATAATATAAGAAAAAAATATACAATAAGGCAAATCTTTCGAACAGACATTGTCGAAGTTTTTGTCACAAAAATAGAACTCAAATAAAAAATGACCAAAATAGACATTTCTATTTTTTTAAAAAATATTTTTTTTATTTTTTAAATTTTAAGTCTCATCTCCAAAACCCACTACATAACTCTAAAGTCTAAGTTTAAATTAGTTAATCCAAAGGGTATAAATGTATATTTACACTTTTTAATAAAGTCTATTTTATTCATTTTTCTCTTTAAAGATTATTTTGGTGACAAAAACATTTTTAGATCTATCTTAGTGTATTCCTCTATACAATATAAGAATAGTTATATAGTTAACATTTGAAAATAAAAATAGTTTCCCGCTAAGCGCGGATTAAACACTAGTTTTTTTTAGATAATCACTTAAATCTCAATTTTATAATATAATATATTTAAAAAAAAAATTCACTGATTTTACAATATATTTAAAGTTCTATGCAAATTGAAAAACAAAAAATACTCAAATGAGTTATATTGTACTCTAACTGTAATTTTGTAATCTGATTACATTATGAAAGATAAAATTACGTAACAAAATCAAATTGAAGGTTCTTTTTCAGAAAACTAAAAATAAAATTATTTATCAATCAAACCGATTTAGTTTCAGCTCTATCCTCCCTCCCCTCCTGTCTCTCATATCTCACTGGTTTGGTAACCTATTTTCTGGTTGCCACTATCACTCCGCACTGTAAACTTTGCCCATCATATCGCATCTTATGTGTTGCATCTAAACCTGTAGCAAAAGGTATTTGTCTGCGACGACTTTTGATTATAATCCTTGAGAAATTTATGCTATGTGTTTTCTGACAAAACCAGTTTTTTTTTTGTCGCAAATTGACATAAAGTTTGTTCTTTTCCACTTCAGATTACTACTTGGTTCTGACCACCAGTCCCTGTTTATGTGGGTTTCAAGCTCAATACTTAACCTCAAGTCTTCTGGGTTTGCAAGAACTAAGGCTTTTCGATATATCTGGTCCAGGACCTTTCTTCTTCCTTCTTTGGCGGCTTATTACAACCCAAGACTTCAGAGTGGTTCTGGTAACACAACCCACTTTGCATCACGACATTATGCTTCAAATGCAGGAGTTTGTTCCAGTAAGCCTTTTGGTGAAGACTTTGACACGACTCTGAAGCACATTGAAGTCTCAGATAGTTCTGTTGAG
This sequence comes from Moricandia moricandioides, assembly GCA_905132885.1. Taxonomy (NCBI): domain Eukaryota; kingdom Viridiplantae; phylum Streptophyta; class Magnoliopsida; order Brassicales; family Brassicaceae; genus Moricandia; species Moricandia moricandioides. The sequence goes on from CAJHQQ010002021.1 coordinate 29,259, forward strand.
ACTGTTAGGAATGTTCTTATAAAGCACAGTTGGATAAAGAGATTTGAGAGTGAGTTTTGTATTGAGCTTGATGAATACAAAGTCATTAGGATTTTGGATGATTTGTTTGCAGAGACTTCAGATGCTTCTATTGCTCTTTACTTCTTTAAGTGGTCAGAGCTGTGGATTGGTGCTGAGCATTCAAGCAAGTCTATCTGCCGTATGGTTCACATTTTGGTAACTGGAAACATGAATTATAGAGCTGTGGATATGCTTCTCCACCTGGTGAAGAGATGCAATGGAGAAGAGAGATCATTAAGTTTAGTTATGAATGTTCTTTTCGAAGCTCGTGGGGATCTAAGTGTTTTGGAGACCGTGTTTAGCATGCTGGTTGATTGTTGTGTTAAAGAGAGGAAAGTAGACATGGCCATGAAACTAGCTTACAAGATGGATCAGTTTGGCTTATTTCCTTCAAGAGGGGTTTGCATATCTTTGCTCAAAGAGCTTCTAAGGATTCACGGATTAGAGTTAGCGAGTGAGTTTGTTGAACACATGATTAGTAGAGGAAGACATCTTAATGCTGCTGTGATTAGCTTATTCATTAACAAATACTGTTCTGATGGTAGTTTTGATAAAGCTTGGGAACTGCTTATGGAGATGAAACAACAGTATGGAATCAAACCAGACATTGTGGCATTTACCATTTTCATTCATAGATTATGTAAGGCAGGGTTTCTAAAAGAAGCTACTTCAGTCTTGTTTAATCTCAAACTCTTTGGTATCTCTCAGGATTCTGTATCAGTCAGTTCTGTTATTGATGGGTTCTGTAAGGCAGGAAAGCCAGAGGAAGCAGTTAAGCTCATTCATTACTTTCGTCTTAGACCAAACATTTTTGTGTACAGTAGCTTTCTGTTCAAAATATGTACCGAGGGAGACATGATTAAAGCTTCTACTGTTTTTCAAGAGATCTTTGAGTTGGGTCTCCTTCCTGATTGTGTTTGTTATACTACTATGATAGGTGGATACTGTAAATTAGGCAAATTAGATGAAGCTTTCCGATATTTTGGAGCTATGTTGAAAACAGGAAACTCGCCGTCTTTAACTACGTATACACTGCTTATTGGTGGTTGCAGCAAGTTTGGTAATGTAGGCGATGCAGAAGCTTTCTTTCGGAACATGAAAGTGGAAGGTTTGGTGGCAGATGTTGTTACATATAACAATCTAATGCATGGGTATGGGAAGACTCATCAGCTGAATAAAGTTTTTGAGGTTATGGATGGAATGAGATCTGCTGGTGTCTCTCCAGATGTTGCAACCTACAACATCTTGATACATAGCATGGTCGTTAGAGGATATGTTGATGAAGCAAATAGTATTGTCAATGAGCTTATCAGACGGGGATTTGTTCCAAGTGTGTTAGCATTCACTGATGTGATTGGTGGGCTTTCCAAGAAAGGGGATTTTCAGGAAGCGTTTCTTCTTTGGCATTACATGGCTGATCTTAAAGTGCAACCTGATGTTGTAACGTGCAGTGCATTGCTACATGGGTATTGCAGAGCGCAGAGGATGGGGGAAGCTATGGTTTTGTTTAATAAGTTGCTTGATGCCGGGTTAAAGCCTGATGTGGTTTTGTATAATACTCTCATCCATGGATATTGCAGTGTAGGAGATACTGAGAAAGCATGTGAGTTGATTGGTGTGATGGTTCAGAGGGGAATGGTTCCAAATGAGAGTACCTATGTAGCACTTGTTGTGGGGCTTGAGGGAAAGAGTGATGTGAGCTCAGAAAAGCATGCATCCATGTTACTTGGAGAAATTTTTGTCGCAAATAGTGCGAAGTAACATTGTTTTTTTTTTGGTGATTAAAGCCTGAAGTAACATTGTTTTTTTAGTGGTAACAATTGAAATTCACTAATGGATTGTTGCGCTTTCAAATATACACAATGATATCACACTAAGACATTACAAAAAGAATCAATAAAAACTAAGCAAAACAAACAGAAAATGCAGAGATAAAGAAAAAATAAACCTGAAAAATTCATGGAAGCTACTCTAAAGGACTGAAGATGTATCTATCCGTTTATGAATGCAATGTAAAATGAGATCAGCCGGAAGAAGATGAAGTTGAAGTAATGGCAGATTGATCTTGCTGGTTTCTATCGAGTTCAAACAATGGCTTTAACCTTCTTTCAACCTCGCTGCATTGTAGATCCATCTCATGTGCAACTATTGAGTAAGCAGAGTGACAAAACTCATCGCTCCTGAATGCTACTGTCCATTTTCCATCTACTAGACCTTTGGACTTGAGCTTCTTATAGACTCCTCGCTTTATTGGATCCAAGAAAGGTAACGTTAATGGTCGGATTCTCAAGTGTAGCCATCTTGGTTGCTTTTCATCTATTCGGGGCTGAAAACCAAACAAAAGATAGATTATTTCTATATGTCAGTATCATGATTATCTCTTTGCATTTGTGTGATCTTTACAAACAGTGAAGGTGAGTACATACGTTGCAGCCGGCTAAAGGTGCAATAATACGGACGATTCCATGATCTGGCTTCAAAACTGACTTTTCAGCAAGGACGATCCACCCAGACACACCAGATGATAATGCTAGCAACGAGAATTCCCGTTCCTTGCCTCTTTCAAAGGCAATCCAACCTGGTACAGCATCAACTGCACTCGGGAAATTTCAAGGATTACATTAGATGTATTACTAAAGCAAGCACAAGAGAGTCATTTGCTAACCTAGCTTCACTTCGGTGCCAGGTTTGGGGACTGAACCATCCAAACCATAAGTTGTGGCGCGAGATGTTTCAGATCTGTCGGCAGGAGGATGGATAGGAGGCTGCTCTGGCAAGGGCCTACCAAGCAAGAAGATCTGGAGTTGATGAAGAAGCACAAAAACCTAAGGAGTAAAGGCTCGATTATCAGATGTCTGTAGCATGTACACTAACAACGAGCGCTTTTGAGAAATTTGTATAAAATATAAAGAGAAGCAGTGAACACAATGGGCGAACCTTTACCACCTCGCACATTTTTTCACCTGCTGTGAATGATGAATTGCTAGCAGTTTTATCTGTAAAAAAAGTTGTCGATCACATGTATCATCAGCTAGCCGCACAAAATGTAAAACAAAGATTCTACCATTAGAAGAGTATCTATCCAGCTGGAGAATAACAGATATAGGGTCTTTTTGAGGAGATGGAGCTTCGATCACTGCCAGAAGAGATTTGGTATTAGATTCATTGAGTATATTCTCACATCAAAGTCCCACATATGCAGCATTTTGCTTTTTTACTTGCCTTTTTTGCATTTTTTCCACTCATCAAACAGTACTGTGATGAGTAGATCAGGCCAGGAACCTTTAATCTCCCGGATTAGTGCATCTTTGCATTTCTCATATGAATCCTGATATTGGCAGGAAACTGGTAAATGGTCGGGAGGGAGGGAGAGAGAGAGAGAGGAGACAGAAACAGTATCAAACAGAACAACCATTTTGAAAGAAACATACATTCAGCATCTTCAGATGTTTATGATTAAATTCTGCCTGGCTATAAGGAAGCAATTGGCGTAAAAGCCATCCTCCACACCATAATGTTTCTGCAGATATGTTTTCACGGGAGAGAAGACTGACCAATGCATCCACCACCTACACCACATATTCACATATTTTATTGACAAGAGCTATTGCAAAATAACCTAGATATAACAGATTGATTGTTAGAAGAAACTAGGCTTATACCTAGGGTTTACAAACAGTTCGTAATTTTACCTGATGTCTATGTACAATGGGGCACACTGCAGCCCCACGCAATGAACAGCATACTCCAAACTGCTCCTGTTGAAGTTACTTGAATGAATAAGTCAATCACAATATAACACAACCAAAGATATGGATGGGAATAAATTTAAAGAGATGCAGAAAAGTACCTCCAGCCTCCGCAGACACCAATCAAGTTCACTACTTCCATCTCTCATAGAACCATTTCGAGGTGAAAATAGTTGTTCTTCATCGGAGTCCTCCCCAACCAAAGATTGCTATCAAAGATCACTACCACTTAAGTTTTGAATAAGAAAAAGTAAATCATATTTTTGGTCCATGCTATAGTAGATGGTCTAGTAAAAAGTATTAGTAACAGGATCCATGCAGATGCGATTTCCTTGGCAATCAACAGGAAAATATATTAAACACAAGACAAAGGATAATGACAGAAACTCACCAGCAAAAGTTTTTTGTGCTGCTTACGCTGGGGAAGAATGCCGAAAGCATCTAGCATTGACTCTTCAAGTTCTATTAAAAGAGAATGTAAAAACATCAAAACCGTAAAAGGCAGGAAGAATCTGCACAACGCCACTGCAAATACCTTTTGTCTGCAACAAAGTGGCTAGCACAAACAAGGAACCCTGAGCTTGCACATCATCTCCCTCAGAAATATATTGAAGTAAGGTCTCCCTAGTTACCAAAACAATCAGCTTAATAGATATGAGGAAAATATTAAGACAGCTGACAGCATCATACAACGCTTGAGGAATGTAACATGCAACTAACTCAACATGGTACAGGTTTTATTAGCTAACATGTTACCTAAATGTAATATGTGAGTCGCTGAAGGTACTTTTCGTAGTATATTCACTGCAAACGTGGGAATTTCCATCCTCACTCAATACTGCATTGCTTGGACACTGTTGATCTGCTTCCTTGGAAACACCATTGCCTGGATGCCCATTTCGAAATCTAGGGCGCTCAGGAGCCAAGCTACTATTAGGCTTCACTAGGAAACTTGCAATGAAAGATTTTACAGGGCAGAAAAGTGTAGCAGCGGTAATATTTGCCAAATCTTTGATTTTAACTATCCGTAGGATGCAGCAAAGCAGATAGAGAGAAGTTATAGGATCGATTGAAATATCCTGAATAACAATAAAACCAATATTAGAAATGGCACCCTCGAAAATAGTCACAACTAACATAATGGCACAAAAGGAAATTAAGAGAAAAAGGTGATATTTTGTACATTTACAGTCTCCGAGCATAGAGACGGGAGAAGAAGTGGGAGAGTTAGATTCTGGAGAATGTGATCTGTTACCAGCCTCCCGATATCAGGTATGCCAGCAGAGATAACATCACTAAAGTAGTACAAGGTATCCTCAATCCCATCAACGGCAGAAAACAATTTTCCTCCTGAGTCTGGGGATGGGCTCCTTTAGCAAAGATAAAACGAAAATCTTTCAGAAGAATGATATTTACCAAGAATCAAACACAGAATAAATAAGAAGATAGATGAAAAGGGGTTATGATAGGTAACGACCAATTTTACAAGTTATTACCCTGGGAAATGAAAATACACTGAAACTTACTCTAATGTGTTCAACACCGTTGCACTTAGATCCATGCATTGCTTTTGGAAAAATGAAACTAGTTTTGAAAAGTACTCGGTGTGCGGTGGACGAACTACATAATCATTCACAGATTCATCGCCAACTGCAAAAACAAACTAAAGGCATCAGAAACGATGCTAAAAGCTCTGAGTATTGTTACCATACAAATGACGAATTAAAAGAACCATGACTTACCGTGATAAACATTAAGAGTCAGGGCACGAACAGCAGTGCGTATCATGTTCTCTTCATGAAATGCAAACTTAATGCCTTCGACATAAAGGGGAAAAGAAACTACTACATCCTAGACGCAGAAACGCAGAATTAAAATACGGCAGAACAAAAATCCATAAAGGGCTTACAACAGTAAAAAAGAACATGAAACTTAAAGAATACTCACGTTCTCGGTCTTCAAAAGCAATGATATTGTATGTTCGTTCAGTTTCCCACTTACCGCTCTACGCAGAGAAAACAGAACAGTTATCAGATACAGTCGATACGTACTTCCTAAAGCCGACACAACAGTAGAAGAAAATGTACCTTAGGAAGGAGATGTAGTAAGATAGAAGCTCTTCATGTTGGAAGTCAAATGTATATGTTATCAAATAGTTTACATATTCATTACTGAACAAGTAGTCTGCAAGGAATTTCAAAAGAAGATCCAATAGACTATAACCATGAGGAATCCTCAAAGACAAAAATAATAAATCTGATAAACTCACAGATAGCTTGTTCACTTTTTAGGTTTTGGATCATAATACTCATGGTTTGCAACAACTGAACAGAAACTGTTACTGTTTTGCTAACCCTCAAGATACGTACAAACTCACCCATGACTTGCTTCTCCATAAAAAACCTGCAACAACTCGCGAGATATTAGCATATATGCCAATAGGAAATAAGGTCGTTGACTGGTAATTGGCAGAAAAGACTGACTCAAAGAATGAGGGATCATGCTGATCGCCATAGGTTAGTATCTCCGCAATTGATCTCAGTGCCTCGACAACAAGTTCCTTCAAAATGGTAAACAAAGATCAAATCCTAACAAAAACAAAACAATAAGGCTAAGTCAAAGTTGCTAAAAATGAAAGGACGTATGCCACTGACTTTATTGGTCTCGTTCACTATCTGAATTTTCCTTAACTGGTCAGTCAGACGCCTGCACAACAACAACAACAACAAAAGTATCAGCACTTCTGCTCCATCATCTGGTAGAGTCAAGGGACAAATACTGTCATACACTAAGATGTCAATGAAATTTAGAAAACAAGTCATTCTCCTATAGTGAAGGTAGACCCTTTGATCAATAAACAAGTTTAAAAACTTGTGCTTCACCATCTGGTGGAATCAAGGAACAAATACTCAATGAAACTTCGAAAACAAGCCATTTTCTTATGGACAAGATAGGACCTTTGACCCCCACAGTTTCAATAAGGTTGACCCCTGAATGAAACTGGGGAAGATGAACTTAGATAAGTCTTTGATGGCACCATTCAAAGCCAACAAAGATTCACCTTCCCGGAAACCCTAACAAACTGCCAATTCTAATTCCAAAGAGACTACAACGAAAAAAAACTCTCAAGCACCCTTAAAAGACACAATTTTTACACACATATCGCTTAAGACTCGCACACCATTGATGATCTTAGTCAGGATTGGAACAAGACAACACATAGATACATCGCAAATGAAACTTTGTTGCGGGATTGACCCTGATCAGTCGAAAAAGTTAAACCTGAGTTCGACCAAGGAGAATCGATCTCTGGGTCTTAAGAAGGAGAACCACATGATTGTTTCCGATCAATCCTTTGAATCTACTCTTCTCTTGATCATCCTTCACTCCCGACAAAACCAGTGATGAAAATCTGATTCCAGTTCCGGTTTGGATTCGAATTGTTGTGGTTGTGTTCGAATTTGGATGTTTCCGGTAAACAAATAGAAAGAGTTGACGGAATTGCGAATAGAAGCAAGCAAGCACCGACGTGGGCGCTGAGCTGGCGTTGGGTCAGATACCAAGTTTCGGACCCGGGTCCGGTTCACTACGTGAAAGTAATTCTTAATCTTATAAGAGTTATTTGAACAAAAAAAAATCTTATAACAATTATTTAGGATGACTAATAAGTTTAAGATAATTTATTCTTTTTTTGTTAAATGTATTTTATAAATAAAATCTAATATATTTAATTATTTAAAACAAAACAATAATTTGGTTTATACTCCCTCCGATTTTTTATAATTGACGTTTTAGGGGAAATTTTTTGTTCCAAATTATTTGACGTTTTCAATTTTCTATGTAAAATTTATTAATAATTAATGTTAGATGACTAATTGGTTAGGTAAACAATTAATGATGTTTTTGTTTAGGAATCGATAAAAAATTAAATGTTTCTTAATCTGTGTACATAATCCTAGAACGTCAAATATAAAAAAAACGGAATGAGTATTAAATCATAATAAATTATAACAAAAATCGTAGGTCGTTAAATATATATGAACTATTTTATCCGTTTTGCATTTAATTCTTACTTTATATAATTAGATCGGCTAATTCACTTTTATACCGCTTGGTATTGTTTGATTCATTCAATTTCTTGATTTATATTGCTTTACAAACTTAGTCACATCAGATCATTTATTACAACAGGGACATGCGTATGAAAGATAGATGATTAATCTCTTCTTGTGCTCGAAGCTAGGGCTGGATCTGTTTTTGTCCCCGTCATAAGGGTTTCGGAGCTCCCATTAGCTCGATACGAGCTCTTAAGCCTACGGTGGTGGTGCGTGCCTCTGCTTCGGGTGGTGGCTCGTGAAGGAAACATCCGCGCAACATTGGCGTCTGGTCGTCTATGGCCGGTCCATAGTGTTGATGTGTTTTTCCCCTTATCTTGCCTTCTCATCCGGCTGTGTTTAAGATGCCTCCTCGGACTTTGTTGACTGGTCCCCGAGGCTTCACTCGTGTTCTTACGGTTCGATTGTGCCTTTGTCTCTGGCGTAATCCAAGGCGTGGTAAGCATATTGTTCTTAGGTCTTCTAAGACGGCGATTGGCGATGGTTTTGTAGTCTCTGCTTGATCAGCGGGTCTATTGGCTCCGTCGGAGACACCTATCGGAGTTGCGTGCATCCCAGTGCCGTGGAGTTCATTTGGCTTCCATGGTAGCTCTGCTTCTCTTTGCTTTTGCAGGTCATCGAGTGTTCTGTTACTACGGCTGCGATGTTTCTCATTCCCGACTTTTCTTTGTGATGGTGGAATAAGGTCTTTGTGTCATTAGTCCACTATCCGGTTCGCGTACTCGGAGATTGCATAGCGGGATTATGTTCGGTTTTCAACGGTTTGTGTTCTTAATCCCTTCTCAGTTTGCGTGTGTGTGCTTAACGAAGGTGACAGTTATAAGTATTGAGGAGATCATCGAAACTCAGCTACCCCGAAAGCGACACGGGAACTCTCGGCATCCAAGGTAACGAGGAGAAACTCACTTTCTCGTGACCATCGCTTACAGTTGAGAACGGGAATCGATTCCGAAGATTACTAAAAACGGAATAGCGGAATGTGCCGAGTTTAGTGGGTGGACGAAGCGACTTCTGTAATACGTAGAGTAAGAGCATTTTGTTTGAATCATGCTTGTAACCGAATCCTATTCCCAAATACGGGTTGATTATTAATATAATTATTATTATATAAAAAAAAAAGTTCAAATTTTATCTATTATACACCAGAAAAATAAAAAAAAAAATTTCTTTTTAACACACTAAAACAACACAGTTTTGTTTTTAACAAAAGACACTTAATACAAGACCACAAACCTAAGATACATGATTACACTGTTTATTTAGTACACAAGTTTCAAAAGTTCCCAAGACTTAATTACTCATCATCGCCGGTGATCTCCACCACTCTCACGTTACGATTCTCTTCGATCTCCGGCAACGACTGCGAAGAATCACCATCTTTCGCGACGAACACGACGAGGAACCCATCCTCCATCCACGCCGTCACCTGATCCTTCAAAGCGTTGTCGGGAAGCTTGAATCTGCTCATGAACTTGTTGTCTCCAGCGCAGATCTGGAGGTATCCTTCGTCGTCAACGAACACGATCGCTTCGTCCTGAGTCGTTCCCGGAAGATAGGCTTTGAAAACGTGAGCCGTCGGAGTCTCCGTCCAGTTGAGCTGTGTTTCGACGGTGGATGGAGAAGAGAAAGGGGAAAGTGAAGGAAAGTGGCGAGAAAGCGGGAGAAAAGGTGAGGGGAAATCGAAGAAGGTGTTCATGAGCTCAAGTGGCTCCAAGATTCTATCGCCGGGAGAGAATCTCCGGCGATCGTTGATTGGAATGATCGACATTTTCTTCTACTGAAAGTGATAGAGAAGCTGAGAGCTATAATAAATCTTCAAGACAAAGTTCTAGAGTTTTCTTGAAGAGATGAGAAGAGTAACCGGACATAAACGTGGAAGTGTAAGGCCCAATGGGCTTTACGCAAAAGCCTTTTCTTCCTCTCTTTCTCAAGCTAGGGTTGAGAAAAACGAACCCAAAATCCAAAACCAAACGGATTTGATTTTTCAAGAAATGTCCTAATGGAATTAGGAGTTAGGTATTTTAGATATTGGATACTGTCTGATTTGAATCGTAACGAATAGAGTTAATAAAAATCTTGGATTTTATTTAATTCTTAATATTTCTGAAATGTTAGATAGTTTAATATTTGAATTCTTTTTGACTCAGATATTAATCGAAAGATTCAAAAATTAAAAATTATGTTCAAAAAATCGCTAGACGTTAATTGGTGATTTACAAAAAAAATTTGCTTTCTACACGAAGTTTAGACACTAACGAATTATTGATTTATTTTATATATAATTTTTATATAAAATATTTTAATGTTTAAGTAAAAATATAAAAATATTGTTATAAGTTATCAAAATTTAAAAAATTAGATAAATTTTCGAATTTATACTAAAATTCTTATTTAAATTACCATATTTTGAATTAGACCGAATAGATTTGAATCATGTAATCGGTACAAATTAGGTTTTAAAAAAATTGTTTCAGCCACCTAGACCAAATTTTAGAAAGAATATGGTATCAAATTTTTTAATAATGCAGTCTGAACCTTAATAAGGTACCCAAAAGGTTAACCCCTAGTTCAAGCACTATTCCGACAAGTTTTAAGGTTTGTGTATTAATCACTCGTACAGCTGAGATATTTAATGTTTATTTGTTATTTGTTTCCCTAATAATTGACAGTAGAAAAATTGCTTAAAATACTGTAACACCACCATTTTGAGAAAAATGCACTTAATCAGTATTTAGGGTGTTGAATTTATAAACTCATAAATTTTTATATATTATTCTCAAACATTCATAAATAATTTTAAAAGCGTTAATTTAATCTTTTCTTTCACAAAATTTAAATGGTTATCAAATTTATGGTAAACTTGAAATTCTCATTCATAATAAAAGCAAAAAAGAACAATTAGACGCATAAAAAAAGAGTAAAATTAACAGAATAGTACATAAAACTATAGTAGTAGTACTACTCAAGCGAGGAATCGATGTTCCGTACGGTTCTTGAGAAAGCAAGAATGTCCTCAGGCTTGCGAGCGCTACCACCGTCGTCTCTGTCTCTGTTGCCACCGCTTTCAACTATAGATTCGCTAACGATCTTTCTCACAATGTCTTCGCCCTTCTTTCCCGCATCATTGGTAGATTCGTCTGATCTCTTCTTGTTCTGTTCCTTTTCTATTCTCTCTTTCGTTGCCTCCATCTTTATTTTCTCTGTCTCAACGTTTTCTTTATTTCTTTTTAATTAACACTTTTTGATTCAAGCTGGGGAGCTTCGACGACGACACGTCGCACGTTAAGAATGACTACGTGTGGGTGTTTGGTGTGAAGGTCTTCGTTTCGAGGGATTGCGTGGAGGATGAGTCAGATATGGAAGCAGACATGTTACAAGAAAACCCTCAAAAGTTTGATTTATTTACGGAAGTTTACATGCTTAAAATAGTATTTTAACTTTCATTATCTGATAACATCTCTTTGTCAGTACCGAATATGTGAATCAGTTTGTACGAAAATTATCAATTAACCAGGTAGAAATCCAAAATAGTTAACTAAATTTTTATTGAATAATATTTTAAGGTAGACCTAAAAAAAAATTGTCACCAAATAAAAAAAAAAGATCAAAATAAACTTTATTAAAAGAAATAATTATACATTTATATTCTTTGGGTTAATTAATCTAGATTTAGTGTTTAGAGTTATGGGATAAGGTTTTTGAGGTGAAACTTAAAATTAAAAAAAATATTAACATTTTCAAAATAAATATTTTACTTATTTTTTTCTATGAATTCTATTTTTGTGACAAAAACTTCAAAAATATATATTTGAAAAATTTGTCTTCTTTATTTTACATTGTATTAAGAGTATTTCTATTTTCATTCTATATTTTAATCTAAAATAGAATGACAAACAGATTAATGAGTAAAAAAAAATATTATTTGATTTATAAAATAATACATTTTTTGTCTATCCTTCTATTTTTTCACATCATTTTGGAGTCAATTATGTAGTGGAGATGGATATATCCTATGAGATTTTTGTATACTTTTTTTCTAAAGACAGGATTCAGTTAATCTATTTGGATTTTGCATTTCAAATTTTTAGAGATAGAAATTTAAATATGATTTATTTATTTACAAATTTTAGCTTGAATTTGGTTCGAATCATTGTAGATTCAGTTTGAGTTTGAGTTAAAGTATCCATTTAATTATGTAATTTTTAACAAAAAATCAAATATACATAAGTCCTCAAAATCCAAAAATAAAAATAATATAAGTCATAAATTTTTTGATTAATTTACATAAAATTATTTTAACTTAAAATTTTGGATGGGGAACAAATAAATATTTTTAGTATTTTGAACATTTTTTTTTATTTTTAGATATTTATTTTGACTACTTTGACAATTTTTAGATATTTTGATATTTTTGAATATCTAATAGATATAAAGTTAAAAATAATTAAGTATATAGTTGTGATTTAGATATTTTCGGTATCAAAAATATTTCAGTTTGGTTCTGATTCGGGTCTTGTTATCCAGATACTATAATTTTAGATCTATTTGAATACTTAATCAATTTTAGTTTGTGGTTAGTATTACTTACAAATCAAGATCGGTTCGGTTCTTCAAATCCAAAATATTTACTTAGATTTACTTCTTTTAATAATACTAAGCAAAATAAAATATATTAAAAATATATTTTGGGTTTATTTTACATATATAATTATTGGACCATACTTTAAAAATATCAATAGAATTGGTTGAACTTCGTAACAATATTGTTAGGCATGTTGCATAATTTACATAGCTATAACCAATAATTATATTATTTATAAAAGAATTCTTGGTAAATATAATAAAACATGATACAATCAAGGTGAAAGAGGCTAAGGTTACGTCAAAAAGAATGAATCTCTTCACTCGACAACCTGAATTATGTTTGGGGAAATTGCTAAAAATGACTCAAAATTTGATTTCAAATGCAAAAGTGTACTCCAAATTCAATCAAATGCAAAAGTAACCCAAAAGGCTAGTGAAAATATAACAAACTCCTTGTGAGCAAACAAAAAAACTGTATTCAATTTTACCTTTATAACATTTTCGCCTGAGAAGACTTACAGAGAAGTCTTCTCACTATCACTAGAAGACTTCCCGCTTAATGTGAAGTCTTCCGGAAGTCTTCCACAAGTCTTCCAAAAGTCTTCTCATGTATTAGATTATAGGGTTTCGGAAGACTTCCAGAAGACTTCATAATTTGGGAAGTCTTCTCTTAGAAGACTTCTCGGAAAGTCTTCTATATCGAAAATATTTAACCTAATTGAGATTTTTGTCTCTATATATAAAGAAAATGTACACATTCTCTTTCTTCCTCTCAAATGGCTGCAACAAAAGTAATGTTTCTCACTATAAAACTCTTCAAACCTCACTTCAATCTCTTTAGACTTGAAAACACCTAACTTTATATTCATTTCTCATTTTTCTCTTATGTATTCTCACTAATTTATTTTGTTTTTGAAGATTTTTCATTACATGGTTGTCATCTTTCATTCCTTTAAAGGTAGATCTATAAATTTTGAATATGTATTTTTGGAGTATTTTATATGTTAGATGCTAAGAACTTGTATATTCAACTTACTATAACAAGATTAAATGTATGACTTTTTTGATTCATATTTTGTGTTTGTGATAGTGTTCAATGGTTACAGGTTTTTCCTTTTCTTTTTGATATAAAGAAGAAGAAGATAACACAACATTTTATATTGGTGAAACTTCTAAAGGCATTAACAAGTTTAAAGGTTTGACCTTTTTGATTCATCTTTTATTTTTGATAGTATTCTTTGGTTAAAAAACTGATATTTTCTTTTTGATATGAAGGAGAAGAAACTAATATTTAAAAAGAATTTGGAATACTTGTGGAAGACTTAGGAAGACTTGTGGAAGACTTCAGAAGACTCGTGGAAGACTCGTGGAAGACTCCTGGAAGACTTCCTGGAAGACCTCTAGAAGACTTCCTGAAAGACTTCCTGGAAGACTTCGGAAGACTTATGGAAGACTTCTGGAAGACTTCGGAAGACTCCTGGAAGACTTCTGGAAGACTTCCTGGAAGACTTCCTGGAAGACTTCTGGAAGACTTCCTGGAAGACTTCCTGGAAGACTTCTGGAAGACTTCCTGAAGACTTCTTGGAAGACTTCCTGGAAGACTTCTGGAAGACTTCCTGAAGACTTCCTGGAAGACTTCCTGGAAGACTTCCTGGAAGACTTCCTGGAAGACTTCCTGGAAGACTTCTGGAAGACTTCCTGGAAGACTTCTTGAAGACTTCCTGGAAGACTTCTGGAAAACTTCCTGGAAGACTTCTGGAAGACTTCAGAAGACTCCAGGAAGACACCTTGGAAGACTCCTGGAAGACTTCTTGGAAGACTTCTGGAAGACTTCCTGGAAGACTTCTGGAAGACTTCTGGAAGACTTCGGAAGACTTCTGGAAGACTTCGGAAGACTCCAGGAAGACTTCGGAAGACTTCTGGAAGACTTCGGAAGACTCCATGAAGACTTCCTGGAAGACTTCTAGAAGACTTCTGGAAGACTTCCGAAGACTCCAGGAAGAATTCCTGGAAGTGGAAGACTTCTGGAAGACTTCTGGAAGATTTTCTGGAAGACTTCTGGAAGACTTCGGAAGACTCTAGGAAGACTTCCTGGAAGACCCCTAGAAGACTTCCTGGAAGACCCCTAGAAGACTTTCTGGAAGTCTTCCAGAAGTCTTCTATAAGTCTTCCAGAAATCTCTCATGAAGATGTTATTTATCATTTTTGTAATTTTTTTGTTTATGGTATATTTAATGATTATTATGTGTATCTTTTTAATTATGAATTTTTTTGTCAATTTGAAAAAATGTTAATGGTCTTTTAAATATTTTAACCATACTACCAAAACCATAAAAAAAATTAAATTTAATCAAATTTATTACAAACTAAGAGAAAATATTTATCAAGAAAACTTAGTCAAATTCACCGAAGATCAAACAATACATATGTCTCACTAGAAAAAGTTAAGTCTTCTCTGAGAAGACTTCTGGAGAAGTCTTCTCTGATAAGACTTCTGGAGAAGTCTTCTCGGAAGCGGGAAATGAAAATTTAAGTGGGAAACTTAAATTTTAAGTGAAATTACAATTTTAAATTTCTTAAAAATTTAAAAGTATATCTTAAGATATAATAAGACACATTAAACCACCTAACTTGATATTGTTGAAGTTACTTTACACTTTCAAAATTTAGAAAATATACAATGAAGTTACTTAACAAATTTTACAAAAAAAATATAAAATTCTTCCCTGTAAGTCTTCTCACGGAAGACTTCTTAAGAAGTCTTCCGTTTAGGTCATTTTTGCAATTGCAAATTTATGAAGGAAGACTTCTTAAGAAGTCTACTCTACATAAGACATCTTGAGAAGTCTTCCTTTGCAAATATTGGCTTACTTTTGATTTTGAAATTTTTTCGAAAATTTTAGAGAAGACTTCTAGAGAAGTCTTCTAAGATAAAAAAGTTAGTTTTGCAATTGACCAAAGTTTGTCAAAAATTTGACTTTTTATAGAAGACTTCTGAAGTCTTCTTACGTTCACATGAAATCTTCTCACTGTCGCAAGAAGTCTTCTTGGGTTACTTTTGCAATTGACTATATTTGACTTTTCCAGAAAAGACTTCTTTAGAAGACTTCTCGGTTCTCCCTATTTTTTTTTGTTAACTAAAGAAAGGTAGAAGACTTCTAGGGAAGTCTTCTACAAAAAAACAGAAAAATTCAATTGCAAAACTAACCTATGCATTGACTAAGAAGACTTCTAGAGAAGTCTTCTTCACGAACAAATCTGAAAAAAAAAATTATTTCATATCTTGAATCCATGAGATGACTTGTTTAACTTCTCTAATCTCATAAAACTTCACCATGAATGCTACCAACTCATTAATGACCAAGAATCATGAGTTTTTATGTCTATATGAATCTTACAAAGTTTGAAATCAAAATCTTGAATTTTTTGGATGAATTTTGAGAGAAAATGAAAGAAATATGGTTTGTGTGAATAACAAAAGAGAAAAGAAGAGAAAAAAATCATTTTTTTGTGCATTAAGAGCTTCAAATTGGTTGTTCATGGTGGTTGATGTATTGATGACAATGGTAATATTGTAAATACTTGATGAAGATGAGGATGATAGAGGAAAACACTCATTTAAAAAAAAAAGAAAAAAAAGAGTAATGACATTTTCGTGAATAACTCGAAAATCTAGGGTGAATAAGGCAAATGAAAGTTCCAAAAAAATGGTGGGTTAGTTTTGCATTTAAGTTGAAATTTTGAGTCACTTTTGCAAAACACTCATTATGTTTTTCAACTCATTCCCAGATTTTCTTTTCTTTTAATTTTTTTCTGATTTTTGATTTTTTTTCTAGCAATTCATTATGCTTCTAGTTCTTGCAGAGATATGAAAATTTTGTAAACAAAAGCAATATTTTGCTAAATTAAAGATCTGATTTTTTTTTGTGGTGTTTATCACCTCATATTTCTTGATTAATAATCAGTCACAATTATTTTTTGCTTTCGTGTACATAATCTTCAACCATAGCCAAGTTTGACAAAATACGAAACTTTCAATTTCAAAAAACATCTCATTCGAGCATTTTGGTTGATGCAAATCTTAATAATTTTGTATTTTTTTTTATTTCAACAATAATATCATTCAATAGTTGCACGAAAATCACTATAATTCACTAATACAAAGGTTAAAAATATTAATGAGCTTATTGAAAAAAAAAATATGTGAACACATTAAGTTATCTAAGCTGAAGTTAATATAATTAGTGTGTGAATACATTAATTTTTAAATGATTGTGAAAATGTCATATTAACATTTTAATTTTTAAATGATTGTAAAAAGTGTCACGTGTCAATTATTGTGTGAATATATTTATTACAAATGTTTCTAGATAAATATATAAGAGATTGATTATCATGAAAAGAACCTGATTTAAGTACATATAGGATTGTATCATATATTCTCAAAACTGACTTCTTAACTTGTGTGCCAAGAAACAAGCTGCCAGACTCCCTTTATCCAAGGTAGAATGAAACTCATGTTGTACGTCGAGTGTTATATTAGACCGTTGAGGCCAACCATTCTCATAATAGTGGTAAAAATGCTTTGGCTGTTAAGAAAGTAACTAGATTTTGACCCGCGCTTACAAAGCGCGGGTTTTGATTTTTATTTTTATTTTTATTTTTATTTTTATTTTTAAAATTATTTAATAATATTTGTATAAACCAACAGTTTTAAAATATTTTTAGGTTCCTACAAACTTACCTGGACCTTGAATGATCTTACTCGACACCGTCCGTATATTCATGTAAAACCATTTTTAGCCCCAACATTTAGAAAGACCGAATTGTAGTCGATGGGTACTTAGATGACCATGACTAACACCCGCATGAGTGTTATAGTAAATTGTAATATATAACATATATAATTGTGTTTGGTTTTATATGTGTTTTATATGTTTGAAATTGTTCATATTTTATTATTGTTTGATCTATTAGAAAATAAAATTTATGTAATATTCAATTATTTCATATAAATACTATTTTTTTATTTTAGATTTTTGTTGAAATAAGAAAAAATGTATAACTAACAAATTAATATGGTTGTCTAACACAGAAAATATATGATTTAAAATATAAGAATAAGTGAATATCTCAATTTTAGCAATTTATTACGTTTTGTTCATATATGAAAACCTCTAGATTTTAGTTTCAATTGATTGATGGATTTTCTTTTATTTTGTGAGTTGTAATTTGGAAATAAAAAATATTGTTAACGTAAGGGCTAGATTTTTGGATCTATCTTGTTAATATTATGCTTGTTTTTGAATTTATTCGGTTAGATAAAAAAATTATTAAGTCAGCCCGTAAATAAAATTTCTTTTAAATTATTAAATGGCACATAATGGTAAATAAGAAGAAAAAATAAGGGTGAAGTTTTATGGGTACTACAGTTTTAATAAGATAGATTTATTGTAAATGTAAAGGCTAAGTTTGTAAAAAAAAGAAATTATTTTTAATATTGCTATCCATGTATCCAAACAATCCTCACTATCCATGTTTCCAAACAAAATCCTAAAGTACTTCTACTTTAATAAGATAGATGGGGGAACTTGTCTGTATTATTCATATCAATCGATGGTGCCCTTTATATATAGGGAGTTACAACTAGATAAATGGTAATATAGCATATTCCTAGATAGACATAGAAAAGAAAAACTAGATCCCACAAGGAAAAGGAAAACATGGTCGATCCTTATCTTCATGGCCGATGGTATATTCTTTTCTGGTCGGTGAGATTCCTTTCGGTCTGGTCCGGCCCAATACTTGGTCGGATCTGGTTAAGCCCAATATATTGGTTATTGAATCCACAATCATCTGGTTCATAACACTCCCCCTTGGATGTTATAACCGTATAGAGCTTATAATACGTTTGGTATGTTGCCTCGTTAAAACATCCATATGGTAAACCCAAAACCCAATGTGGTAAAAGGGAAGCCATAGACACGAAAAAGAGTACAACCGTATTACTCCCCCTGATGAATGCACCATTATAGATCTTTCAATCTTCTCATCCCAATCTGATGAATGAGCTTCCTTAGTGTAGATGTTGGCAGTGCTTTAGTGAATAGGTCGGCTGAATTGTCACTTGAACGTACTTGAACAACTTGGACCTCCTTAGCCTTCTGCAACTCGTGGGTGAAGAAAAACTTGGGCAATATATGTTTCGTCCTATCCCCTTTGATATAACCATCTTTGAGTTGAGCAATACAAGCCGCATTGTCTTCATACAGAATGGTCGGCTCTTTGTCTTCAATCATCCCACAGTCATCACGGATGTGTTGAGTCAATGACCTCAACCAAACGCACTCCCTACTTGCCTCATGGATAGCCAAAATCTCGGCATGGTTGGAAGAAGTGGCCGAGATGGTCTGCTTCATAGATCGCCATGAAATTGTTGTTCCTCCATATGTAAAAACATAGCATGTCTGAGACCTGGCATTGTGTGGATCTGATAGATAACTTGCATCAGCAAAACCAACTAAAGATTTTTTGTTATGGTTAGTGTAAAACAAACCTAAATCTTTAGTCCCTTTTAAATATTGCAGTAAATGCTTAATCCCGTCCCAGTGCCTTTTGGTCGGATTGGAACTGAACCTGGACAAGAGGTTTACATCAAAGGATATATCCGGCCTTGTATGGGTTGCCAAATACATCAAGGCACCAATGGCACTGAGATATGGCACTTCGGGACCAAGGACTTCCTCACCGTCCATCTTTGGACGAAATGGGTCCGTGTCCGGACCGAGTGACCTCACGACCATCGGGCTTGTCAATGGGTGAGCCTCGTCCATATTGAATCTCTTGAGTATCTTTTCAGTATATGCCATTTGATGCACAAGGATTCCATCATTCTTATACTCAAGCTGTAATCCCAAACAAAATTTAGTTTTGCCTAGGTCTTTCATTTCGAATTCTTTCTTAAGATATTCGACTGTTTGGGCGATCTCACCAGAGGTTCCAACGATATTTAAATCGTCCACATACACTGCTATAATCACAAAGCCCTTAGAATCAAACTTCTTTATGAAGATGCATGGACTGATAGGATCATTTCTATATCCTTCTTTCACTAAGTACTCGCTGAGGCGATTGTACCATATCTGGCCGGACTGCTTAAGTCCATACAGTGATTTGTTTAGTTTGATGCAATGTTGATCTCGAGATCCTTTCTTATCTTTCATTTCTATACCCTCTGGGATCCTCATGTAGATGTCATTGTCAAGTGGTCCATATAGATATGCGGTTACAACATCCATTAACCGTAAATCCAAATTTTCTCTTATGGCCAGACTGATTAGGAATCTAAAAGTAGTTGCATCCACCACAGGGGAATAAGTTTCCTCATAATCGATTCCTGGTCTTTGAGTGAATCCTTGTGCTACGAGTCGTGCTTTGTATCTCACGACCTCGCCATTTCATTTCTCTTTCTTACAAAGACCCATTTTTACCCAACTGGTTTGACATCTAATGGTGTTCGTATGAGTGGACCGAATACACCTCTTTTCTTTAAAGAATTTAACTCCACGTTTATGGCCTCTTTCCACTTTAGCCAATCTGATCTTTGCATGCATGCATATATAGACGTGGGTTCTAGATCCTCATTTTCAATCAGTTCAAGTGCTATTTCGTATGTAAATATATCACTGATGTCGACATCATTTCTATTCCATTTCTTCCCAGACATTAGATAGTTTATAGATATCTCATTGTTCTCATGATCATCAGTACCATGATGCAAGGCGTCCCGAGCATCACTGGACGGTACGGACGGACCATCGACCATGGTTTTATCCAATCCATCGACCGCAGTCGGTCGGGTCGGTTCATCGACCACGTCTGAGGATGGTTGGTCAGGATCGGCCAAGCCCCGGGTAAGGCCGGCTATGTCTGGTCGGGTTCCACCTTCGGTTGCACCTTTTCTTTTCCGAGCTTGTTTATCTTTGGAACCAACAGGTCTACCACGTTTGAGACGTGCTGTAGATTCAGTAGCAACTTGACTGGGTCCCATTTGGACATCTAGTTTAATAGGTGCATTTATAGCTAGTATATGTGACTTGGTCACTCTGTTTGGGTCAGCAAAGGAATCTGGCAATTGGTTAGCTAGATTTTGCAAATGAATGATTTTCTGGACCTCAAGATCGCACACTTGAGTCCGAGGATCTTGCCATGTTAAGGATGTTTGATTCCATGAAATCTCTTTGATTTCTTTGACCAGCTTTAGATCTCCTCCTAACGTTGGAAGTTCGGATTCATTGAAATGATAATCCGCATACCTGGCCTTAAATAAATCGCTCGTAGTTGGCTCGAGGTATTTTATAATTGTGGGAGATTCAAATCCAACGTATATCCCCATCCTTCTCTGAGGTCCCATCTTTGTTCTATGTGGTGGAGCAATTGGAACATAAACATAACAACCAAATGTTTCGAGATGGGATATGTCTGGCTCTTGACCCGTTAGTAATTGCGATGGGGAATATTTATGATCACTAGATGGTCTGATGCGTATAAGCTCGTCCGCATGGAGGACCACATGTCCCCATGTCGAAACCGGCAACCTCGACCTCATGAGTAATGGTCGGGCTATCAGCTGAATGCGTTTTATAAATGATTCGGCTAAGCCGTTCTGTGTATGTACATGTACCACAGAATGTTCCACTGCCACCCCCATGGACATACAGTAATCATTGAACGCTTGAGATGTAAATTCACCAGAATTATCAAGACGTATCGTCTTCAAAGGAAAATCTGGGAAATGAGCTCGTAATCTTATAATTTGAGCGAGCAATCTGGCTAATGCCAAGTTACGGGTCGATAACAAACATACGTGCGACCACCTGGTCGATGCATCTATAAGGACCATGAAATATCGAAAGATCCCACACGGTGGGTTTATTGGTCCGCATATATCGCCCTGAATTCTTTCCAGAAAGTTTATAGTTTCCTTTGTCACCTTAACTGGTGATGGTCTAACGATCAACTTCCCTTGTGAACAAGATGCACATGATAGGTGCTTGGGAATGATTCATTTTTCTTTTAGTGAATGGCCTCTGGTGTTAGCTATCAGCTTACGCATCATGTTAGAACCCGGATGGCCAAACCGGTCATGCCATAGTGTAAAATGATCAATGGCTGTTTTATTAAATATGGCATTGGCCTCTATCATACTGACTTGAGCGTGATATAGTCCAGTAGATAGTGCGGGTATGGTTTGTAAGACCTTCTTATGTCCTTGGCCGATTTCTATTATCTGAAGGAATTCTCTATTTCCTTCCCCCTTTGTTTCAATGTGATAACCATTCATACGAATGTCTTTGAAGCTTAATAGACTTCTTTTAGAATTGGGTGAATATAAGGCATCTGATATTTCGAGATGCGTACCCATGGGCAATAGAATGTAAGCTTGGCCGTGGCCTTCAATAAGGCTAGACATACCCGCAATTGTGGAAATGTTTGCTCTTTTAAGAGTTAAGTCTATGAAGTATCTTTTATCTTTAAGGATCGTGTGGCTCGACCCACTGTCTACTATGAGCACATCCTTGTTATTGGCCATTTCTAAAACAAGGTTAATATGACGTTCGTTTAGATACTTCATTCATAAGACATTCAATCAATAATCACATAAATGATAGAAAAGAAATAACTTATATAGAAATGATTCATAGAAATGTCAAACACCAAAAAAAAATTTAAAATAAACATTAAGGATTACAGATGTCGAATTCATTCCTTATCATTTTTATCATCTTTGAGACAATCAGAAGTCTCATAATCTAATGAATCATTTTTCTCATGATCAAAATCATTCTCATCATCTTGGACTATCATGTGGGCCTCAGGATTCTTTTTCTTTAAGCTTTCTTGATATAATTCGCATAAGTGTCTGGGAGTCCTGCACGTCTTTGCCCAATGATTACTCATTCCACACCTATGGCATAGTGATTTGGTCAGCTGAGAGGGTTTGAGATTATTCCCTCGGCCTCGTCCATTTCCTCGACCATACGACTTGTTCTGGACTCTATCTCGGCCATTGTCTTGTCCATATGGACTGCCTCGACCACCACGGCCGTAATTACCTCGACCGCGGCCATGTCCTGTCCACCTGCGGCCTCGGCCGTGTGTATTTGAATGGACGTGATTCGCTTCACTTTCAGCATTAGTTGTGTGTGCCTCAGGTAATGGTGTGGATCCAGGAGGTCTCATTTCACTGTTCCTCATTAGGAGTTCATTGTTTTGCTCTGCAAGGAGTAAACAAGATATAAGATCAGCATAAGTGGTGAAGCCCTTTTCTCTATACTGCTGTTGGAGCAACACATTGCTTGTGTGGAACGTGGAAAAGGTTTTCTCTAACATATCCTTTTCCGTAATCTTTTCCCCACACAGTTTCAACTTTGAAACGATCTTGAACAGTGCGGAATTGTACTCGTCCACATACTTAAAGTCTTGGATTCTGAGGTGGGTCCAATCATAACAAGCTCTGGGTAAGATCACCAATCTTTGGTGATCATATCTGCTTTTCAGCTCTATCCAGAGTTCGAGAGGATCTTCGACTGTCAAGTACTGATCTTTGAGACTCTCGGCCAAGTGATGCCTTATAATATGGATGGCTCGGTATTTATCTTTTTCATTGACTTCATATTCATCCTTAATACTTTCACCGAGTCCTTTTGATTTCAAGATGATCTTGGTGTCAAGCGCCCATTGGAGGTAATTATCTTCAGATAGATTAAGGACCGCATATTCCAAGTTATGGATGTTCGACATCTGAAACCATATAGTTATGTGTTTTAGATTTCAGATTTCATAAACATATCGTTAGGGTTTCTAAGTTTGATTGCAATCTATCAACCTATATGATCAATTCAATCTAACAACTTAGATGGTTTATGTTTTATGACCATGTGGTCGATTTTAATTTAAAAACAGTTTGTGAAGTTTTAACAATCCTAGCAATTTGTTTCTAGGTTATCAAACAAAGCAAGCAAGCAATCAAGCAATCAATCTAATTCGATTTTAAAAATTAGGTTTTAGAAAATCGATTTAGGTTTAGGGTTCTAAACAATCCTATCAATCTTAATTCAATTTAAATTAGGGTTTCATTGATTAACAACCTATCACCAGGTTTCTATGTGATTTGCAATCAGACTACTCAATCAATCAATGAATTCAAACAATGGATGTGTACCCTAGATGATCAGGATGAGGTTCCCTAAACTATCCAGCAACCTAGCAGAGTTCTATCGATCAATTTATGAATTAGGGTTTGATCGAGTTACCTTTAGGTCTAGACGGGTTGAACGGACCACCAAGAGAGAGAGCTGTCGCGGGTTTGATCGGGTGTCCTGAGTGCTATCGGGTGCTGGTTCGGCTGCTGGGAAGACCTCTATCGGGTGCTGAACCTCTATCGCAGATGATATCCGGCTGGTGTGTATCGCGGATGGTGTTCTACGTGGGTTAGGGTTCGGCTGATGCTTATCGCGGGTGTAGTCCTTACGCTGGTAACCTCTGCGGTTGGTTTGTGTATCGCGAGTATGCTTATCGCGGATGGAGTTCTTATCGCGGTTAAGGATTTGTGTGTGGTTATGCCGGCTGGGATGTGTATCGGATTTGAGAGAGAGATCGAACAAGAAGATGAGAAAGCTTGACGGCTGTTTAGGGTTTATGTGTATCGAGTTTTAGCTTAGGGTTTTAGAGACGTATCGTGCTGATAACGTGTTAAGAAAGTAATGGGGAACTTGTCTGTATTATTCATATCAATCGATGGTGCCCTTTATATATAGGGAGTTACAACTAGATAAATGGTAATATAGCATATTCCTAGATAGACATTGAAAAAGAAAACTAGATCCCACAAGGAAAAGGAAAACATGGTCGATCCTTATCTTCATGGCCGATGGTATATTCCTTTCTGGTCGGTGAGATTCATTTCGGTCTGGTCCGGCCCAATACTTGGTCGGATCTGGTTAAGCCCAATCTATTGGTTATTGCATCCACAATCATCTGGTTCATAACATTGACAAAATCATTGGAGGTGATTATCGATCTTCTTCATGGTTTGATCATGTTATAGATGATTTATTAAAGATTTTTATTAAAATTTGTTTTTACAAATTTGAATTTTTTTTTTTCAAAAGCATATTTCTATATAACTTTTTTTTTTTAAATTGAAAACTTAGCTAATGTTTTATTTGACATTGTCCAAGACCCCGATAGTTTCATCAACCGCCTCATACAACGGTTTGGAGGAGCACTAAGACAACGGAGTAGTTTCCATGTGGATGTCGTCAC
Source organism: Moricandia moricandioides (assembly GCA_905132885.1). Taxonomy (NCBI): domain Eukaryota; kingdom Viridiplantae; phylum Streptophyta; class Magnoliopsida; order Brassicales; family Brassicaceae; genus Moricandia; species Moricandia moricandioides. The sequence continues at coordinate 54,094 of CAJHQQ010002021.1, forward strand.
ATGTATCTAAATTGATGATGTCTTAAGTAGTTTTTTAAGAGAATTTACAGATTTGTGTACCATTTCAATGTGTTTTTCTGAATAATAATAATGAAGAATTCATTTTGATTTGGTCAAAGGATGCCAACAAAATAATTTGAATAAGTGAATTTAAAAGGTTGCTGATAGAAAGATAGGAATGATTTGCGGAGTATTTGACTTTTTAATCTCTACTTACCTAAATAATCCATTTTATTTATGGCTTTAAATATTTCGTTTAATTTAAATTGATTATCTTCCTTTTAAAACGCCACCAAAACTTCTCGTCCGTACATCTCTATAGTCTCTCCGTACAGATACACAAACACCATATAAGCTCTAACCTCTCCTCTTATCATCTTATCTTTCCCTTCTTCTCCAACCATATACATAAACACATAGACAAACACACAAATATATATAAAGATGATATGCGAGGAGACATATCATCAGCAACCACAGGGACAAATCAAGGAACATATGATGACAATGATGATGATGGATCAACAACACCAAAGTAGGAAGTCACCATTATCATCATCGCCATCATCTCCATCATCATCACCTAGGTCACCATCATCACCTAGATCACCATCATTCAATAACATTAACAATGAGGAAGAGAGGTTAGAAGTTGTAAATTTGAGTGGGATGGCCTTGGAGTCTCTTCCTAATCCTTCACTCAATCTAGCTCAGATTTGCAAGCTTGATCTCTCCAACAATTATCTCCAGGTTCATATCTAAACTATTACATATTTATATTCTCTTGTTTGTTTCAATACCTATCATAAACATATATACTTCATTTCTCTTGGATGGATCATGCAGATTATAAGCATCTTTGCACTAATTCCTTGTTGTTTTGTCATTCATTACTGTCATTAATCTTTAGTTTCACATAATATTACAACCAGTATGGATAATCCAAAATTTTGACTTTTTATACTAGATATAATGTATTTAAAAATTTTAATGCTGGAGTTATGTGAAATATGTTGTGTTTGATTATGATTTGTACATTTTCCACTTTTCATATCATAAGCATCTTTGCAGTGAAATAATATATACATTTTCTCTTGTTTGATCCATTACATATTTATAAGCATGTACTTCATTTTTCTTTGATTTATCATGCATAAATATAAGCATCTTTGCAATGGTATAATGTAATTTAATGCTGGAAATATGTTGTTTTTGATTATATATTTTTCATTTTCTTAATACATTTTTGGGATATTATTTGAATGTAACACAGACCATACCAGAATCACTTACAGCAAGACTACTCAACTTGATAGCATTAGATGTTCATTCAAATCAGATCAGAGCTCTTCCAAATTCCATTGGTTGTCTATCTAAGCTCAAGACCCTCAACGTCTCTGGAAACTTTCTTGTTTCCCTCCCCAAATCTATCCAGCATTGCAGGTTTCACCCCATAACTTTCACAAAACTCTCACAACACCCCCATACCAAAACATGTACTTACATGATTCACTATCTATGGTTCTATCAGGTCATTGGAAGAACTCAATGCAAACTTCAACAAACTCATCAGATTACCAGACTCCATTGGATATGAACTCACCAATCTAAGGAAGCTCTCTGTCAACTCCAACAAGCTCATTAGCCTCCCAGTCTCCATCACTCACCTTACTTCTCTTCGTGTCCTTGATGCTCGTCTCAACTGCCTCATGATTCTCCCAGATGATCTAGAGAATCTCATCAACCTCGAGATCCTCAATGTCAGCCAGAACTTCCAGTACCTCACAGCCCTCCCATCTTCCATTGGCCTCTTAATGAACCTCATAGAGCTTGATGTTAGCTACAACAAGATCACTGTCTTGCCTGAGTCCATTGGCTGCATGAGACGGCTGAGAAAGCTGAGTGTTGAAGGCAACCCACTCGTGTCCCCTCCTGCTGAGGTGATGGAACAGAACTTGCAAGTGGTGAGGGAGTATCTGACACAGAAGATGAATGGTACCTCACCGAGGAGTCCTAGCAAGAAGAAGTCATGGGGGTTTGGTAAGCTAGTGAAGTATGGGACGTTCAATGGTGGATCAAGAAGCTGGAACAGGGAAGAGAGAGAAGGGTTCATCATGCCTGAGTACCGTTCCATAGACAGTCTTGCTTCACCGAGGTACTATGGAATGTTCTCCCCTCGCCGTCTCTTTTCTCCAAGAACTTATTTCAGCAGATAATAAACTCTAACAACAGCACATAAGTTCCAAAATGCTACAAGCTATAGACACATCTGTAGCATCAAAGGCCAAAACAATCCAATTTTTTTCTATTATTTTACAATTATAGTATCAGTAAAATGTATAAAGAGCATCTCAATACGTTCATCAGATTCTAGATTTCTTGTTCTTTTTTTCATTACATATGCTTGCACCTGGTCTGTGTTTTTCCTATGCACACCAAATTTTGTTCATGAATAAAGTATCTCCTTTCAAAAACTCTATCCCTTTTTGTTCCAAATTCTCTACAAATTAACGAAGGGCTCAAGATCATTTACAGATGTTAAACCCTAATAAACAAGGCCTCACACACTCTTCAGTTGTATCCCATACTATGTGATAATCGTATAAATATATATATTATTTTTGGTTTAATAATATTAAACCAGCTCTGTTTTAATATACTTATCACATAAGATAAAATGTATAATTTGTTTAAAATAATTTTCTTAGGACGATCAAAATCGCACGTTGTGATAATTTTTGAAAAAAAAAGTTGACAAGAAAATCATTAATTTGATAATCATTATCAAAAAAAGATTATATACTATGTTAGCCAAAAATATTTTATATCATAATGTTTCAAAAAGAAATATAAATCATGTATATAGATTATGTATATATAAATGTTTTCAAGTTTATTTTGCGTAATAAAAAGTATTTTATTAAAATAAACTTTTTTATCGTATATAAAAAATAATATTTAATTAATTATTAAATATTTCAAAAATATAAAAATAATTTATTCTAATAGTTTTTGAATTGATAGTATATGTATTTACAAGTTTTTGTAAAATTATTAAACCTGCAAGTGCGGACAAAACACTTAGTTCATATATTATTAACAAACCAAAAGATAACACATCAATGGTTTCATTAAAATCACATTCGGGTGGTTATCTTGAATTCTTCTAATCTGCTTTTGTTTCGAATCATTTTTTTCTATTTATAAAGACAAGTCTTTTTCGAAAGAACCATAACGCCGAGTTGTCTGATTTAAAACAAGATCATCAGATCCAGAAACTGAGATCAAGTTCTTGACAAGATCCCAAAAGACATCACGTGTGTCTGTCTCTGTCAATCCCACGTCACGTAGAGCCATTAGCACGTGTGTAATTAAATACATGTACGTATTCAGTTCTACTTATACATCTTCTTGTAAGTGAATGTCACCAAGAAGCACGTGCATGATCTTAGAGAAGATGTTTTGTTTTACAGAGAATATTCGTTTTATATACATCAATTTTTGTTTCATCCCCACTCAACATTGTCATTAGCTATACTAAAAAACTAATCTGCAGTAAGATTTATTGCAGGAAAAAGACAGGAAACAGCTTTCATCTCTTTGGTAATAAATCCGACAAAGCTTTCTTGCCTTCAAGGTCACTGTGTCCTTCAAAACGTTTGTCATCTTTTTATTCTCATCCTCTGATTCACCAGTTTGCTCTTTTGTATATTTCCTCTGCCTTCTTACTCAACTTTTGTTTCAGGGTTCGTCTTTTTGCAAGTTTTGAGGTAGTTGTGGAGACAAAAGAGTCCATATATAGTTATGAAGATGTCAAAGGCAAGTGATGGCAACAGAGAAGTCATGGAACCATTGGTGGACAAGCATGTGGCTGAGTCAAAACCGGAGCAGCCGTGGATGGTTTATCTAAGCACATTTGTTGCAGTTTGTGGTTCTTTTGCGTTTGGTTCTTGTGTAAGTATCCATGGAAAGTCACTAGAATGCCTGTTTTGATGAATGTTGTTATACTGAAAAAATGGGTTTGATGCAGGCTGGATACTCCTCACCAGCTCAAGCTGCAATTAGGAATGATCTTTCTCTGACTATAGCTGAGGTGAACATAATCTTTTTGATTGACCATGCATCGCCATTGAAGTTTTACTTACTCACTACCTTGGATTATGCAGTTTTCACTCTTTGGCTCTTTGTTAACTTTTGGTGCAATGTTTGGAGCTATCACAAGCGGGCCTATAGCTGATTCAATTGGAAGAAAAGGGGTCAGGAGAAAAACTGAAACTTTCCATTTGAGTTGGTTTAGTGAGACTATGATTACCCTTACTACTAACTTATGGATTTGTTGTATCCAGGCGATGAGGGTTTCATCTGCGTTTTGTGTCGCCGGGTGGCTAGCTATCTTCTTTGCCAAGGTATTACTCAGTATACCATACCAAAATGCCTATGCTGCTCTCATGGTTTTTGACTAATGTATCTATCTCTTTGTGTTAAAAAAATGGTGTTATAATCAAAGGGTGTAGTGGCTCTGGATCTAGGAAGACTAGCAACGGGCTACGGAATGGGAGCATTCTCCTATGTGGTTAGCTCATTAAGTTATTAAACATCTAATCCATGTAGATATGTAACACTCTTGTGTATGATATGTTGATGATAGGTACCAATCTTTATAGCAGAAATTGCACCTAAAGCCTTCAGAGGAGCTCTAACCACATTGAATCAGGTAAAGTTCTTTTGTCTTTTGGAGTGTGTGTTGGAGAATTCTGATCAAAGTTTGCCATCTTGTGCCACAGATTCTGATCTGCACTGGAGTGTCAGTTTCCTTCATTATAGGCACAATGGTGACTTGGAGAGTCTTAGCACTAATAGGTTAGGAATCTATGTACTCTCTAAACAAGACTCCCTTTTGAAGTCAGAATCATTTGTTAATGTGAGATGATACCTTGGCTTCAGGACTCATCCCATGTGCTGTCTCCTTCCTTGGACTCTTTTGTATCCCTGAGTCTCCAAGATGGCTGGTAAGAGCAGAAGAAGCACCATGGTAAGCCCATGTATCCCTTTATTGGGAGTTTAATGGATTGCACAATGTCTTTATAGGCAAAGATGGGACGTGATACTGAGTTTAAAGCTGCACTAAGGAAGCTCCGTGGGAAGAAGGCTGATGTATCTGAGGAGGCAGCAGAGATTCAGGTTTCTTGAATCTTGCATTTTATGTTTCCTTCTGAATCAAGAAACCATCTCTTGATCTGAAAACATATCTCTTATCATTCTTTGACAGGATTATATCGAAACCCTTGAAAGACTTCCCAAAGCCAAGGCCCTGGATTTGTTTCAGAGGAGATACATACGCTCTGTTCTTGTAACACCATAACAAACGTTCATGCAAATCATAATAGTCATTTTGTGTCACGCTGCATATGTAAGTAACCATCTGCATGCTATGTTTGAGCAGATAGCATTCGGATTGATGGTGTTTCAGCAGTTTGGAGGAATCAACGGGATCTGTTTCTACACAAGCTCTATATTTGAGCAAGCAGGTTGCTTAACATAGAGATCTTGAACTATATACTATACAGCTTCACTTGTATGTAATCTGACATCTTTGTGTGACAGGTTTCCCCACAAGACTTGGGATGATAATATATGCTGTTCTTCAGGTTCCATCTTTTTATCTAATGAACACAAGTCCCTTGTTATAGAATGCTTATGTTCTTAATGTCTCTCTTGTTTTGGTTACAACCAGGTGGTAATCACTGCGCTTAATGCACCAATAGTTGACAGAGCAGGAAGAAAGCCATTGCTACTGGTAAAAACAATGTCTTGAAAAGATTTACAAGGATGATTAGATAACTAACTAGGAATTGTGGTGGCAGGTTTCTGCAACAGGGTTAGTGATAGGCTGTTTGATCACAGCGGTCTCATTCTACCTCAAGGCTCATGACATGGCACATGAGGCAGTCCCTGTCCTGGCTGTAGTTGGTATAATGGTAAGGAACTGAATCTTAAGTTATTTCAACAAACCCAAATAGATTGTTGAGATCAATATATTGGTGAGTGCAGATGTACATAGCATCGTTTTCAGCAGGAATGGGAGCAATGCCATGGGTTGTCATGTCAGAGGTAGTCACAATCACATACTTAGCAAGAAAACTACTTGAGAAGAATCATATTACTTACCAAACAGTTAACTGGAACATGCAGATATTTCCCATAAACATAAAAGGAGTAGCAGGAGGCATGGCGACGCTAGTGAACTGGTTTGGAGCTTGGGCTGTTTCTTACACTTTCAACTTCCTCATGTCCTGGAGCTCTTATGGTAAAAACTATGTTATATTTATTCACTTTTTGTCTGAAAATTCTTCATGGTAATCCTTATATCTTTCATCATTGTTTGCAGGAACTTTCATCATTTACGCAGTGGTCAACGCACTGGCCATTGTCTTTGTCATTGCAGTGGTGCCTGAAACAAAAGGGAAGACATTGGAGGAGATCCAAGCTGTGGTCAATCCATAGTTGAACATTTTATTTATTTCTCCTACATATTTGATTCCTATGTAAGTTATCCTTGAATGCTTTTAAAGATTCTTTACCAAACTATTATCCATCTGCCTTTCGTTTCTTATGTCTTCCTAATGCCACTTTGTGTGTAACACCCAAAACCCATTAAATTTTCTATTTTACAAAAAAGAAATATTAAGTCCGGGGTACACTAAACCTAGAACTGTGCATAAATAATTTTTATAAATATTTCCTATAAATAACTTTATAAATACCCTAAAAGCTTTGTCTTTGTCTTCGAATTCGTCCATGAAAACATTGAGATAGTTATTTTTCAAAGCAGTGACAAGATATCTAACAAATCAGTTGTAAATCTATTCCATAGAAATTGATGATGACTTGATGCTCTGGAAGTACTGTAGAAGAGGACGAAGCTGTCATGAAGGGAACAAGAAAAATGGATTTTGTTTTCTATTTGAGTAACTGTTTAACTGGAACATAAGGCTGAACTGGTAAATTAAGTAGGAAAAATATAGATTAATAAATATTAATCTAAAGTATAAAATGTTTAACTAAAAATATAAAGATTACTAAAGTTATTTTTATCTAAAAAGTCTCATTAAAAATAAAATTTAAAATAAGTTAATCAGTTAGAACACAATTTAACAAAGTAACTTCGAATAAAAGATAAAATAAATCTAAAATGCAAAAAAACATCTTATACTTGAAACAATAAACATTGCTTAAAATATCTTATATTTCAAAATGGAAAGCATATTTATTTATACGTCCAATAAATGTGTATATGAGAAACTAAATAATTGAAGGAAACATGGATTATGTATTTATGCAAATGCACAATTATTGTTCTTGGTTCCGTACAACTTCATGTAATATTGTTTTATTTACATTGCTATTGCTATTTTAGATTCAAGTGAGAAACTAAATAATTGAAGGAAACATGGATTATATATTTATGCATGCACAATTATTGTTCTTGGTTCCGTACAACTCCATGTGATATTGTTTTATTTATATTGCTATTGCTATTTTAGATTCCAGTGAGACCCTAAAACTTGAAAATGCTAACTAAAATGATAAGAATACGAGTTTTACCATGGAATGCCAAATTTTTTCTCCTTCTAAAATCATTTTTGTCTTTTAATTTATAATATCTAGACGAAATTAACAAAAGACTTGTTAAAAATTCTATTTAATTAATCAACTACACTTTTTTCTCAATTTTTTTCTGCGTGGTGTCATGTATAGTAGTATATAGAGTATTAAGATATTTAGATAGAAACTTGTTCCTCTTAAACGGTTTGGTCTGACCAATTTTGTCTTTTCTAGATTTCTTTATTCTAGCGGCTTTGACCTGGCGTTGTTGGGGCAGAGTAATTGACTATATCTTACCACATCTAAAAAGAATAGATTTGACAACAGAACAAATGGTGATTTTGGCAAAAGAAAAGTGACGAAGGTTGTTCGAAATTGAAGGGAACATGCATTGAGAAGGACATGAATTGAGGTAAATCAGGATAATTTCGTATCATGTAATCGGAAATCACTTCATGGATATTGTTTCATAAAATTTGAATTTTAATTAAAACTATGTATTTGTAAAACACGTTTACATTTAATTTTGAAATTCATTTAATTTTTATAAATATAGTTAATTCTTTATAGTAAGTTGATGTGGAAATTTTCTTATACTTTCAATTATATTATTTTAAAAACTAAATAATAATAATATATATGATTAACATGTATGGTGTAAACTAAAAGTTTTATCATTAAGATTATATATGTTATAATAAACAAAGAAATGCCATATCACTGTTTTACCAAATCACGTTATATTAATTTTGTAAGAAAAAAAAAGGTGATGACGTGTAAGCAAAATTTTACTTAGGAGATACATAATTTTCCAAAAGATATTTTACTTTAGACGTTCTGCCGTTTCATGAGTCCATGACTAACAGTAAACGACAGGTAGTTCTCATCTAGATAGCATATTCGGTAAGACTTGGTTGCTTTAATGAAACTATAATCAATCTCCTTCCCCATTTAACTCAAAAAGGAAGCAAAAGAGTTTGATCTTCTTCAACCTTTTGCGATCTTCACCTTCAATGGCGTACGTCGACCACGCGTTCTCCATATCGGACGAGGACCTAATGATTGGGACTTCGTACACCGTCAGTAATCGCCCGCCGGTGAAGGAGATCTCACTCGCCGTGGCTCTCCTCTTGTTCGGAATCTTAGGAATCGTCTCCGGTTTCTTCATGGCGTACAACCGAGTCGGCGGCGATCGAGGCCACGGTACGATTTCCTAATTTCAGTTTGTTACTAATTGAGATACGGTGAGTGAGATCTCGTAGTCTCCTGCTTCTTGCTTGTGTAGTATAAGGCTTGCTCGTTTAACCTAATTTGAGGAAACTGCATCATGATTTTCATTGATCAAATGAGTTAGCTAGCTCTTAGTGTTGGACTTGGTTTTGATCTTTGTTTCTTAGTGAATCATGTAGAAAAACTATGGTTGATCTCTGATGATTAGTGTCCACTGGCTAATTATCTTTAAAATGAACTTTTTTTTTTTTTGAATTACTAGAAGGTTCGTGGCGAATTTATAATCCCTCGGGTCCGAAACCACATCATATTGTTTTCGTCCCAGCTGTCACTCGAGCTGAGGGCCTTTGACACAATGACCGGATCCTTTGCAGTTGAGTTAATGACTTCTGGTTAATGAACGAACTTTCATACGGTGAATCTAAGATTTTAACCGGAGGTTATTAGCTCAACCGGAAAGGACCCCATTGTGGCAGAGATCCCATTTCGAGTGACCGTTGGGACGAAACTAATATGACATGATGTGGTTTCGGGTCTGGGAGACGAACCTCCCGGTATTCAAAAAAAAAAAAAAATCTAAGATTTTAGTTGAAATCAAGAAAATTTATTCATTTGATCTCATTTTGGTTGTTTCTAATTAATAAGGGTGTTTATCAATATGAAATATTTTCGAGAACCTGTGTGTGTTTGTGATATAAATATTTATCTTCTTTGCGTTGATTGAGACATCTTATTGATGCATTTTTCAAACATCTCTTGACTGATCTTGTTGAACAAAGCATGTGCATCAGATTCTTAGTATAGTAAATGTTAGATTATCTCCCTTACCATTGCAAGAAGCAATCACTTGTTTATCATTTACTCATCAATAAATGTAACGTGTTCTTTGCTTCTTTCTCACTAAACAACACACCAAGTGGGTTGTAGAATGCAAAACAAAGATACTAACACAAGACTCACTCTCTTTTTCTTTCTTTGTTGTTGTGTGATTGGTGGAACAGGGATTTTCTTCATTGTCCTCGGGTGTCTTCTGTTTATACCGGGTTTTTACTATACACGGATTGCATATTACGCATACAAAGGATACAAAGGCTTCTCCTTCTCAAACATACCATCCGTTTAACACGCTTATGTATCTTCGTCTCTTCTTTCTGTATAGGGTTGTTGTTTCTAAGGGCAGGTTTGTAATGACTTCTTCTCTTTAGTGTGATGTTTTTCATGACTTGAATGATCCGTGTTTGATATGTAATCTCTTTTGATTTCTCATTTTCTATGTTAGATAATTAGTCTTGGATAAATATAATACTATTTCGTCCGTGTTACAAACAGACAACAACTATTCACAGCTAAATAATTGTTCTGTTTAGTGAATAGTAGAACTGACGAAATTAACATAGATCAGAATAGAGGTATGGGTTTCTTTTGTTCAAAGAAACTATGAAGTTTAAAACAACTAGTTTTAGGTTTTTATTTTATTTTTGAAGAGTAAAAGGACATGGACCAGTCTGGACATTGACTCCTTGTGTAACATAGAGGCTACCAGCCTAAACAGCAGCAACGACAATAAGCTGTTGAACTGTCTGAAGAAGAAACATATATGTTTTAAAGGACATACTGCTCTACACTTGTTGGCTATATATTTAATGAATACAACTTTGTGTCTGGTGAATGCAAACAAACAAGCTGCTTATCTTGCGTATAAAAATCTCTAGAAACTCATAAAGGTAATTCAGATCTCAATTTCGCAAGAAGCAGGTATAGTTGTTGGGCTGTCAACAACACAACTACAAATGCAATAAGCTCTAATGGTTGGACGGATCGGTAGCTGAAATATTTTAAGATATCCGGATTCGGATCTGAATCTGTAGGATCCGTAAAATTGTTATCCGTATCCGGATTCGAATTTTCCTGATATCCAGACTAAAATCCGGATATCCGCGGATATCTAGATTTACTTTTAAAAAAATTAAATTAAAAAGTAACTAATTTCCTTTTTTTATTTAAATTTATTTTTGTAAACATAAAATTGAAAAAATATTAAAATTTAATAAAACTTAAATTTTATTTATTTTACATAATAAAACTATATATAATATATATTAGGACCTTAGCTTTATTGTGAGCCCAGAAGTCTAATTATATTTAAGTATTTTAGAAATATATAGTTGGTCCGGATTCAGATATCTGAAACTAAAATTTTACTATCCAGATCCGTATCCGGATTCGTCGGATCCGTAAATCACTATCCGAATCCAGATCTTGACCTCCGGATATCTAATTTTTCAGAGCTGAATGAATCATGGATCGGATCACGCGGATACGAAGTTCTACGCATAGGCTCATTTAAACAAACTGGGCCCAAAAACAATCTGCCAACCCTCTGAAGAAATCAGGCAGTCTCACATCTTTAGAAACTAACAAACTGTGTGGTTTTTAAAGTACCAAAACAACGCGTTGTTTGACAACTTCGATAAAACAATCCTTGTTTAGTTTAAAACCCTAGTTTTGGAAACAGGTGGTACTCTTAAACCCATCTCCGATTCTGATTTTGATTTAGAGGGACGAGAAGGAAGAGGGGATGGTTTGGTTTCAATGCGAGGATTGTGGAGAGAGTCTGAAGAAGCCAAAGCTCCTTTCTCACTTCAGGATGTGCCGTGCCTTTAGGGTTTCTTCCATCTTTCTTGTCTTTATCTCTTTGATAATTGATTGACTCTTCTGTTAAATCTCTATGCTTTTTTTTTTTGTTGGCTAATCAAATAGTTAGCATGCATCGACTGTGGAGAAACGTTTGGGCAAGATAGTGTACAAGGACATACTCAGTGCATTACCGAAGCTGTAAGTACTTTTAACATGTGGAACAAAGCCTTAGGTTTCATGTCTTTAGCTATGTCTTGTAATAAAATATTGAAGAAATGTTTATGTTTTTTTTACTTGTGTGTTTTAGGAGAAGTATGGTCCAAAAGGGCAGTCTAATGGCAAACCTGCTAAGCCTAAAGACAACTCTAAGCAACAGCCTGACTTTGATATAACCGTTGGCTTATCTAATCGGTATCCATGGTTTTGTAGGTAATTATCTTCTACATTCTGTGGGTTTTAAGGGTTAATTTAGTTTTGTTTTGTAAAGACTGTTGTTGTTTGTGGGAGTTACCTTGTTGTTAGATTTCATGAGAAGTAGTTATTTATCTAATATTTGGTTTGCAGTTTATGTAACACGAAGGCTACTAGCCAACAGACTTTGCTTGCACATGCCGATGGCAAGAAACACCGAGGAAAAGCAAGAAGCTTTCATGCTAAACAACAAGGATCTGAAACCCCTGTGGTGGTGGATGCAACAGAGAATGCTTCGGAAGAGAAGAAAGATGATTCACTTGTCTCCTCAGGTGTTGTGAATGGAGAGTCGCATGTTGAGAAAAAGAGAAAGCTTGAGACTTTGGGTGAAAACAATGGAGAGGTAGTTCAAACCGAAAGTGAAGTAAAGAAAGCAAAGAAGCAGCAGGGCCATGAGAAGAAAATCAATTGGAAGAAGTTGATCACATCAGCTTTGAAATCTGTACGTATCTTTATCAGTGTGACTACTTGCAAATATTTACCAACTCAATGGTGACTACATAGTGTAACACATCTATGAATCTGGTATTTGATACAGAAGGAAGATAAAACTTTGAAGATGAAGAAATTGAAGAAGCTCGTTCTGGAATCTCTTGTGGAATCAGGCATAACTCAAGACAAATCCGACGTCAGTGAGGAGATAGAGCTAAAGGTCAGTCAATCTCATCCTGTCTATTTAAAGATACAACAATCTCTTTCTTCCTTTAGAAAGATGTTCACTTTGAAGAGTCTTTTTTTGGTGTTTTCTTTCTTACAGGTGAACTCGAGCTCCAGATTCACTGTTGATGGCAAGTACGTGAAACTTGTGGCTAAAGATTGAATCTGATTCTTGAGACAAGCAACAGCAACAGTCACATTTTTGCCTTGTGATTCATTAGCATTATTGTTCATTTCCAAGTTTTGGATTCTCATTAAGAGCATATGGTACAACCCTGAAACAGTTCTGAAGTTGAGATTTTTTATTCGAGTAGACTTATAATGAACAATTGTGGTTAGAAGTAAAGGTCGTGTATAAGGATCATTACATTTACTTAATATATATATGGCATTTTGGTTCAAAGAAACGTATTCCTTCTGATAAAGAGCAAGAAGACTGAGAAAACATACATACACAAAACTTGGTGGTAAAAGATTATAAAGTGACCTTGTAAATGGAAGGAGAAGCTGAATATCATTAAGGAGCACAAAATGTATCTACAGAGAAGATGATGGTTCTGAGGTTAAGAAAATAACAAAATAAAAAAACAAAGATCAAAGAAGAAGACCCTCCATATATGTACTTGTATATATATCACTACAACAGAGTTATAAGAAAACGAAAAAGAAGTCCTAAGAAGATGTAAGAATCTATATGACCTAATTTTCTGGAGCTAACATCCAAATAACCCGTTCTCAGGTCACTGGTTATTCGTTCACGGAAGCAAAACTTTTCTTCTACCTTTATGGTTTTCTTTTGTTGTTAACTAGTATAACCAACAAGACTATACAGATATAGATGGAGTGAGAGATAACCTCAAAACTTTAGATTCAGCCCTGCGAGATCATCCGTTGGTACTCCAAGCTCCAAGATATCGAAATCTTCTTCCTCGTCCATGTTAAACCATGAGCTAATATCACCTGATTGCGCATCAAACTCTGGACCTCCTAAGCCATCTGGTATTTGCAGTTGAGAAAAGTCTAGAATCGGCTCTGTATCCTCCAGTGCCTCCAAATTATCATACTCACCGTTTGCTTCATTTGAGTCAGGTAATGGTGCTTTGGGTTGCTCCAGGATCCTAACAGACGAAGATATCTGATTTGTCTCCTTCGGCTTTGCTTTCGGTTTTCTTTCACCCTTGGCATTGGACAGGGAAGGCCGACCGATCTTATTGGTCCCGCTTCTAGATGAAGACTGCCCTTTCCCATCTCTGTCCCTCTCACTTCTCTTTCCCTTTGTACTACTTGAGAGTTGTGTCCCAATACCAACATCATCAAGCAGCAACTCTCTCTTCTTGACCCTATTGGACCAAACTGTGTCTTCTCTCCCTGTCGTTTGCTCTATTAAAGCGTTTTCAGCATCAGAGCAATTGGCATAGTTCTCCAAGTTATGTCCAATGCGTGCCAACGAAGAAGAGCTTGGCTGTGAGCCAATGGGTATGGATGCTGTCAGAGAAAAGGACACAGGGATTCAAATTAGTAGAGCGAATACAAACTTAAAAGAGATCTCCTTATATATATATATATATTAGGAAATAGATTGTACTTGAAGTCGACGGATTATCCTCCTTGTCCGCAAGATTATCTTGCGCTGTTGTCAACCTGGCAATGAACATATCCTTAATTTCAGGCTCACTGAAGCAGCTCTTGCCCGTCTCTTCGAATTGACGGCAACGTTCAAGCGTCCTTTTAACAAAAGCCGATGCAGCCTGCTTTGACATCTTGTTAGTAGAATTCTTTCCACCAACGGTGTGATGACGCCGACTTGCCTGTAAGCAGATAAGTGACTTTGCAAGGGATATAAGAGAAGCAAGAAAAAAAATGCTGAACATGAGCCGATTTTGGGACAATTACTTTACCTTGCTTTTTTCATATGCCATCTCGATGAGTTTATCATAACCAAGCTGATCTAACTCCCTATGTAAAGGAAAGAAGCAAAGATCATAATCCATATCCACAAAGGCGTGCACAAATAGCAGAGTAAGGAAAAAAAATTCTCACTTCTCCTGGCTTTCTCTCATCTCTACGGCGGGCTTTAGTAGCCTATCCACCAACTCTTTCTTTTTGGAACCCTGTGAAAATAACAGAGACGATCAATTTCTATCTGGAGAAAGTAAACATGGGACATACAAATATTGCCTTTTGCCCTTTTACAAGGGTTGCTCAAGAAACGTCAAAATCCACCCAAAGTACTTGATAAACCCGCAAGACAGACAAGAAAACCATAATAAATCAATATAGTATTTGATGAGAAAGAGACCTCCTTGCAGATGGCGTCCTCCAACTTTTTTATTTCATCAACGATTCCTTCATCCTCCACGTCTGAGATACTAGGCTGTAAGAAAACACAAGAACAGCATATCAAGTTGCAAGAAAACTTCAGCAAAAAAGTACATAGCAGCAGTAACAAGTTTCTCAATAAGTAAGATACTAGACTGCATACCATTGGTTCTAAGGATATTCCAATAGACTGAGCTTCCAGATATATCTTTTCATCCATCCCCAATTTATCATACTGAATGTCTGAGAAATCAATGGGTGAATGATCTGAAAAATTGCCATTGCAGTGGTTGGCTGAGTTATTAACACCCTTGAACAGAATTGCAGACCCATCATCTTCTGATTCATCATGTTCCAGCCTTCCATTGTTTCTAAATCCATTATTCTTGAGAACACTGAATTCTGAGTCGTCATCAAGACCAGGCATGGCCCCAAATCCATCAACTTGTAGATCTTCATTTATACTCATCGAGTCCTCAGAAATCAAAGCTGATAACAATCTTTGGTAAAGTGGAGAAGCCTTGGAATCCACACTGCTAGTTGCAAGTTCCTCAGGATATAGATCTCGGCTATCAAAGTCAGGGGATACAGAAGGACCCATGGAGAAGAGTTCTCCCTGAAAATGGATGGAAAGCAGTACATTATTGACTATCAAATTGTAAAATGTGTTGAAATTAACATGCTTGATGCTTCCCTAACGCCACAAATGTTCACAATCTATCAAATCATGTACTTTTAAAAAGTCCAACAGACAGTTGAAGCCATTTCTTTTTACTGTTTTGGGATTTCCTTAGGTTTACATTAATGGGGGTGCAGATAAATACGTAAGGAGCAAGCATAGTGAAATTATTGGTACTCATTTCCATGTACAAATCCAAACCTTAATTTCCCTTGTAGCACATTCCTAACAACTACACTTGGGCCAGAAGAAACCAACTAGACTATTACAGTATTACTTCAGGACGTCAGGTGTAAATACTTATAGCTCAATAAAGATATATCTGTCAAATATCTTAACAATAAGATCTGAGAATGGAGTAAAAGGTTTCACCTGGTGCTTCATAAAGTTAATATGATCATCAGATATAAAGCAAAAGTAGCGCTCCATTTGCTTCCAGAAAGAGTTGGGAAAATTCTGAGCTGTATCAATGACAAGACAATTCAATCCAGAAACAAAGTTGAGTATGCAACCTAAAAGTGAAACAAGAAACAATATTTTACCAGATTTTATGACTGAGTTAACAGCCGCTTGTACCTCCTCATGGCCATCATCTGAACCGGAAAAGAAACGTAAATAATCCATATTAAATGAACAAAACAGAAACAATTCAGACAATTCAGACAAACAGAAAATTCTTTTAAAATGTAACTTGTTATACCATGAAAATTTAGTGGTGAAGCATTTGCTGCCGTAGCTCTCTGACGTTTGTAAGCCTTGCGATCAGTTAGTTTTCTAGTGGGTGGACGACCCACCACCTTACTACACAGAATTCACGAAGAAGTCTATGAGAGACACCATGGAGTCCAGAAAACTTCAAACACAGAAGAAAGAAAATTAGAGGCTATGGTTAAAATAAGAATGATCTCTACCTTTCACTTTTGTCCAAGATAGTTCTTGCACTGCGAAGCTGTTTCGTTGTTCCAACATTCTTAAGTTTCTGTACTCCCATTGGGTTGAGAGATCTTGTGGAAGAGAAGCCACGGCCCGTCCTTCCTTGCCTTCTCACACCATCCCCAATCTCTTCACCTGAAGAATGCTTGTTACCTTTTCTTGATTGTAAAGCAGGGATAGACACTTTAGGAATATTCTGTGCAGCTTTCGTATCAACCTCATCAGACTGTTTCCCCTTGTCTTTAGACCTGATCTCAAGGGGACCAGATTCTTCACTTTCTGACAAAGCTGCTGTGGAGTAGCTGCTTTCACCTCTTATTTTCAATTGAGGAGAAGCAGCTGGCGAGCGTTTGTAAAATTCAAACCCAGTCTCACTACAACCAACATCTGATATATTATCTAAGTAGGCTTCGTCCTTGTTAGAAACAATGGGGACTAAATTCGTCCTTCTTGCTGGACGGGATATCTTTTGTGGTCTTTGACTGGCCCATTGAGTGACAGGTGGTGACGAAGACCGATCTGATGTCATACGTTTCCGATGTGTAACCCCTGACAATGTTGGAGGCTTATTTGTACAGCCAGAGATATCCCAGTCACTTGGGGATGGAGAGTTATGGGGTCCTGGAGACAGCTTCGGAGGTAGCCCTGATCCCGATCTAGGCCCACGAACTGAAGCATTTCGTATTGTATTTGCAACCGGACTTGCAGGATTGATTTCATCGTGAATATTGGACCTTCAAAGAAGCAGAGAGAGTAATAAGTACATAGAACAATGATCAGAAAGAACAGTGGCTAAAACATCAGAGAGTTGATCAAGTTGCATGTGATTTAAGAATGTCATTATAAATGGATTTAAAAATTCTGATTACGTATACAATACATACTTGTTGAGAGCCCTCAGATTCACCCTCTCCTTATCTGAACCTATGGAGCGTTCTCTCTTCTCAACGTACAAAGAATTATGATCAGAATCGAGCCTTGACAGTGGGGAATGCCCAGCCAAGCTCGTCTGCTGAGAGAGGTTATCAGAACTGACATATCCAGTAGCTCCATTACCAGCCGCTTGCCTACAAAAATATTAAAACAGGAGACTTTAACCTACAGAATAACCATTAAAGTAAACAGAATCCAGCTGATCGACAGGAGGTGAGAAAATAAAGAAGTAAAACACAACAAAGTGACAATTAGATCAAGTTAAAGGATCCCGGCATAATTAGAACCCCTGAAACCATAAACTACCCACTTCAATGGATCAAATAATCTTCTCAATCAAGATCATTTCTTCAGTCAACAAATTACCTAAAATTTTCAAAGTAAAACCAAGGACGATATTGCTGGCCGAAGTACACACCTCACACTCATGCATTTCCAACATACAGAAGTTGTTTAGAGCGTAAAACCAATCATCCAGTACAAACTTCTATAAGTTCACATAAAATCGTGCAAATAAAGAGACAGTGAAGAGCAATTACGAAGTTTGTGAACAGTCAATGTAAATGGAAAGTTGTGCAAATACGAGACATTCAAAAGAAAGTATGCTAGCTAAGTACATCTAAGCAAAGTAATTCGGAGAACATGCCTCTAAGAACATGGCACCAATCAATAAAAAGGATAGTACGTATCAGCACTGGACATTGTATGTTGACTACACTAAAAGCTATCCTGTACATACAACAGATCATACCTTAACATGTTTGAGTCACCATTCAATCTCGTCCGGGAGTCACCCATTGACTTCTGCTGTGTACCCAGCTTCAAGTCTCGGTAACCATTAACCAGTTGACTTGAAGCCAGGTTAGGATGACTGTCCGTTTTAATACATGAGCGTTTTTTCTTCATCTTTGACTTTTCCCAACCATCAATACCAATTGAAGTTTGATCTTCACCCTGAACTGCATTATGATTTGCCAGCCGCATTATTTCTTTATCTCTGTCTACAGCAGCTGACTGTCGAACAATAGAATTGCTTCGAACATCCATCTGCACCACAGAATATAGATACTTGAGATTTTTGAGAAGCAATTATGACAGACTTACTGGTTATGAAACCCAAAATTTAGAAAATAGCATCAAATGAAAATTGTTATAAACCTCTATCAAAAATTAAAAAACAGTTAGTTTCATATATTCGGGTCATAACAGTCTCATGATAAGTGAGAAACCTATTAAATATAAGAAGACAACGGCTATAATATAACATTCCTTCACCGAACACTTAAATTTTCATGCAATTCCAAATAACCAAACAATGCTACTTTTGTAGCGAATTGCTTCAAGTAACGAAGTTTCTCTACTTTGTCCAGCATTTACACCAGAAGAGATCAAAAGACTAAATGCAATAAAAATGCGAACAGAAAAGTGCATTATAGCATATGAGGCTAACTTGTTCAAGGACAAACCAAGATATCAACTAAAACCACTCCATACATTAAAAGAAGTTCTGTCAGGAATTACCATGGAAGTACGTGTTCGCTTATTTGGAACACCACTTTTAGGTCGTTCATCCAACTTTTGCTGGTCAAGCTCAAAACCACCAGCCAGTGTCTGACCTTGAATGCCCAATTTACCTAGGCATGATCCTGATACCAAGCGATCACCAGAAAACCCTTCTGGTCGAGACCTCTTCCTTGTAGGAACACTTGGGAAAAACTTGTTAAATACAGAAGAAGCTTCGTTGAAAATTTTTACGCGCTCCCTGCGACCAAGAGAGTAAATTATAGCCAAGAGAGTACTTCAAACACAACTAACTAACTTGTGGTAGTTAAACTACCTGGCCTTGACATTGTTTTCGCGCAGACCAGCCTTTAGTCTTTTGATCTCTTCTGGTATAGGAGATGGAATTAACTTCCTAGGAGACTCATCTCCTTGTATTCCAAGAGCAATATTAACATGCCGCTTAAAGTCACCTTGCCGAATAGACTTGTGATCGGCGGCAACCACCTTAGGATCAAAACGCAAACACTGAAAGAAATTTGTTACATCGGTTTGTGCTAGTGGGGAAGTGCTGTTTGGATGAGATGGGGCAGGATGTTCACGAAAGCTACTTGATCTTTCCATCTGCGCGGCAAAGTTAGATCTGTATAGAGGCCTATCTAGCGCAGCACCGGAAGAATAATCAAACTTCCCAGGTGCTGACATTCCCTCAGCTCTCGCAAGTCTTATGTTTTAATTCTTAAAACTAAAATACACAGTGGAGTATGACAAGCTGTAGCAAATAAATGCTAATTATTCAGCTCTCAAATAATTAATTTAAGGTGCACCTGCAATGGAACATAAACATCAGTAAACGCCATGAGAACGGTATATGTACCATTACTTGGGAGACAAACAAATTCCAGTGTAGAATTTAAACATGAAAATAATCACGAGTCATTTGATTAACACAGTCCAACTCTTGAAAAGGCCCAAAAGTAGACTAACAAAGGAAGAATCTATATGTGATTAATTTGGTTTTCTCCATGCAGACATTTAGCTTCCTAGGCATACATTGACTGTGAACTTTTAGCCAGAACCAATATCCATAAAAGCAAAGAACAATTTATTCTAAATACTGAGACTAAGTCAAGAACTAAAACCAAGCAGTAATACAGATGCTAAGGAAACTATTCGAACCTCAAAATTCCAAGAACTATTCTTTCTCAATGTTTTAAAAATCGCTAGGCGGTGTCTAGGCGTTTTATAGAGGAATATTGTTTAGGCGGTCGCCTGGGCCGATTTTTTGAGCTTCTAAACCGATTTTTCATAAAATCAGTTGTTTCGCTCATGCCCGATTTGCCGACTAGGCGCCGCCTAAACCGATTTTTAGAACACTGCTTTTCCTTATTAATCTGATAATAATATATCCAATTGATTTGTTCTTCTCCAATTTTCACCATAAATTTAACTTCATTACCCAAAAAAATAAATCAAAATTTGAACTCACGAACTAAGAGAGGTCCCTGGATGCTTTCAATTACAAACCCTAAGAGAAAACCCTGAATCAAACTAAAAGGAGAATCTTCAATCAAGCAGAGATAAAACCCTAATAATCAGAATTTAAAGTTCAAAGATTGAAGAAACGAATCGTACCTGAGAATCAAAAAGCAGGATTAGATCGTTTCGAAAAGAGCTCCAAAATCGTAATTAAGCAACGTTCGGCCATGGGATCGAAGAAGGGACTTTGTTTCGTTGCATCGGCGATGAAACTAGGAATTTCGAAATTACGAATTTACCTATCGTATATATCCTCAAGTACCTTTCTCTTGGTGAAAGTAAGGGTATGTTGGTAAAAATACGAGCCGAGTCGGCTCCAAGCAAGCTATATGGGCCTCCTCTGACTTTTCGTCAACGATTACTGTT
>CAJHQQ010002022.1:0-74943 GCA_905132885.1 Moricandia moricandioides
ATATGTGTACAATTGTTGTATATATATATATATATATATATATATATATATATATATATATATATATATATATATATATATATATATATATATATCATAGATTATGTTATGCTCTTTCTTTAGACGCAAGAAAAAAATCTTCTCCGTCGCGAGATGTGAAAAAAAAACATTTTAATTACTAATACATCGAAATTAGATTTTAAAATAGTTAAACTTTAAGTTTTCCTAATTTTATGTTTACGGTTGATAGTTGGATGCATGTCAACTTCTCACACTCTCATACGAAGAAGTTTGAAATGAAGAATTTTCTTATTGACCGGTTACTCGTCTTTCTTTATGACCGACAGTGGAGATTTTATAAAAAATGATTAGCACAATTTGCTTAAATTTTTTACGATAATATTGTCAAAGAGAGTTATTATTTTTTTTCCTTTACATTATTTAAATGTACAATCAAAATTTCTTCTGTAATTTCTTGTATTGTGTTTGTTTTGAAAACAAATAGATTAAGAACACGTATTCTTATGCATACATTGTCAACAGCAATTTAGAGATATCTACATATAAAAAATTCATATTTGTATCGTCATATAATCGTAAAATTAGTCCAAAAAAAGGACAAAAGCTTAACCTCTGACTGAGTTTTGGCTTTACTGTGTACATGTTTCGTGGGTTATTCTGTTTCCTAAGCCGCAAGAAGAAAAAGACTTCGGCCTCGAAGCCTACTTGGCCGAGTGTTAGAAATTAAGGTTAAACCGAGAAAGAAAGGTGGAGGGTTTACTGTGAAAACATCAGGTCCTAAGACCAAAGACTGTTGTTGCGGTGGAACCGTGGAGGTAACGGTTGTGGAGGAGGTTGCGGCGGCTGTGGTGGTTAAAGTCTTTTTTTTTTTTGGTAAAAAGCGGTGGTTGAAGTTTTCGTGGAAATTACATATTACGGTTTCGAGTTCGTGTGCTCGTATATTTTTATACATACAATGTGATGTTCTTATTTTGTGTGAATCTAGAAAATGTATATAGATGATCAAATGTATAATGAATCACAAAGGTGACAGTAACTATTTGTAGTTCCCATTCTCTAACCATCAATATGCCTATCCAATACTTTACTGATTCGATTCCTATCTCGCACTTTCTCCATGAAGGGTTAGGTAAGTTTATTGATGTTTCCTCTAATTTTTTATACTTCTTTTTTAAATCTTTTTTGGTTTCTAATGTTGTTTCTCATCTTTAGCCTTCTAGGGACCTCTCTCAATTTTTTTATAGAGTGTTAAATTTTTTTTTTTGAACGCTCGTAGTCTAAATGATCCCAGCAAACATCGGACTTAGCTTAATAGCCACAAACTTATTTTTTGTGCAATTGTGAAAAGACATATCAAAGAACTTTCGCTGGTCCAGTTGATGTCTACTCTGTGCAGAGGCTAGCATTTTTAGTCAAATCACCTCTCAGATAATTATGGGAGAATAATCTTAATATGGAAAGATCCAATGAAGCTTCGTGTCTTGTCCCAGTCTCGTTAGATGTTAAACTTTGATCCTTCTACCAAATAGTTCTCCTCTAATTTATTCAGCCATCTACGCTTCAAACTTGAGAAATGAAAGAACAAATCTCAGGGTTGAACTATTGGATCTCCACACCTCTCTTGCTCTAGATACCAAGCCATGGATGATAGGAGGTGAATTTAATCAGATTCTTCACTATGCAGAGCATTATACCTTAAATGAGAACACGAGCCTTGCAAACATCTATGAGCTTCATGATTGTCTTCTTCAACTTTGTGTACACTCACACATGGTTAAACAAACAACTTCTAAATCCAATAGCAAAAAAATTGGATAAATGCTTGGTAAAAGTGAAGTCCTCACTTCTTTCCCTCATGCTTCAGAAACTTTCCTACCACTAGAAATCTCTGACCATATCCCCTGCCTCACAGACCTAGCCTTCCAACTGCCTAAATCCGGTACCCAACGCTTTGAATTCCAAAAATATCTTACCAAACACCACAGTTTCACTAAGATGGTTCAAGATGCTTGGTTTTAAGCCGAAAGTGTGTCTGCCAACCTCTCGTCAGTGTGTTGGAAATTGAAATGCATAAAGAGAAGTTTAAAACAATTATATAGAGAGAATTATTCACACATTCAAGAGAGAGTGAAAGAACCTCACAATGTGTTGCAACTTGCGCATGTACATGCTCTTGAGGATCCCACACCAGAAACTTTTGCAGAAGAATAAAATCTACACCAAAAATGACGATCCCTGCGATAGATCAAAGGTGTTACTTCAAGCAGAAATCAAGGATCAATTGGCTAAGTAAAGGAGATCTTAACACTACATACTTCCATAGAGTCTGCCTAACTAGGGCTAGCTTTAATGCAGTAAGATCGTTCCTTCTCCAGTCAGGTGCTTTGCTTCCTGACTCATTAAAAACGAGTGCTCATGCGGTGGAACACTTTAAAGTTGTGCTTAGACCTGATTATCCTAGCAACATCTGACTGTGCTCACCTTCTGATTGATTCCCAAGGTTAACACCTTTCCAATGCAGCTTGTCACAGAAAGCAAAGATTATTTTAATGCCGACTACATCAGAAACCACTAAGTTAATGTTCTCTCTGAATCCTAAAAAAGCGCATGGGCCAGATGGTCTTACCTCTGATTTATTCAAAGGAGTCTGGAGTGTAGTTGGTCCAGGAGTTTTGGACTCTATCATTAGCTTCTTCAACTTTGGATTCCTGCCAAAAGCGACAAGCTCAACCGTCCTCTCCCTTGTGCCTAAATTCCCAGGAGCTGCAAGAATTACAGACTATCGGCCAATATCATCTCTCAACACCATCTATAAAGTCATCTCTCGGTTGCTAGTCCATTGTCTGAAGCCAATCCTCCTAGACCTGGTTGTACCTAATCAAATTGAATTTGTTGAGGGTAGACTTTTACTGGAGAATACAGTGTTAGCGAGTGAGTTAGTAATTTGGCAATCACAACTCACAAGAAAAAGGTCTCAAAGAAGATTACCATAATAGTTGATATTACCAAGGCGTTTGACACTCTTTCTTGGGATTTCTTATTTTCGACCCTAGAGGGTTTCGATCTACCGGCTCCTTTCATCAATATCCTTAAAGTAAGTGTTTTTGCACAACAAGTTTTGCAGTGGATTATAATGGAACTGTGAATGAGTTTTTCAAGGGAAAAAGAAGACTTCAACAAGGGAATACTTTGTCACCAAATCTCTTTGTGATTGCAATGAACTGTTTTCTATGATGTTCAACCAGGAAGTAAGGACATGAAATCTTTCTTACCAACACAACTGTCACAAGAAAATCTGACCCACCTATCGTTCGCGGATGATCTATTGATCTTTATCGATGGCTCCATTAAATCAGTCCAAAGAGACCTACAAATCCTTCATGAGTTTGAATTGTGTTTTGGCATTGCGGTTAACTTGATAAAGTCAAGCTTCTTCTCATCGGGACTTTCTGATTCTGAGATCTCAGCCATTGAAGCTTTAACAGGTATGCCGAATAGTAGCCTTCCAATGCGCTATCTTGGTATTCCAATGTGTACTAAGAAGTTGAGCCTACTGAACTGTGAGCCATTACTTCAACATGTCAAAGCCAGATTTTCTTCATGGTAAGCAAAATCTCTATCATTTGGTCTCTATCATTTGCTGGAAGGTTGCTCTTGATCAAGACAGTTATATCAGGAATTACTACCTTTTGGTACTCTTCGTTTATCCTCCCTAAATCTTATATAAATCAGATTAATTAACTGTGTCAGTTATTTCTCTGGAATGGTACCGTTGAAGGTCACCACTCGACTAGAGTAGTTTGGGAAAAAGTAACACTCACCAAAGAGAAGGGAGGAATGGGAGTCAAAGATCTATATTCCTGGAATCGTGCTTGTGTCCTAAAGTTCAGCTGGCTCATTTTCTTTTGTCCGAATTCAATGTGGGTTTGCTGGTTCAAGGAGGTTGTTCTAAAAGGGTCCCTAAGTAACTACTGGTCCATCAAACCAAGTCCCACCAACTCTTTGTTGGTGAATAAACTGATCAAATCAAGAGACCTTGTCTATCTTCTCATAAAATGATCGCTTGGCAATGGTTTGACCACCAGCTTTTGGTTTGACAACTGGTCTCCTTATGGTAATCTCACAATCTTCTTGAATGCTTCGACTAGGAGACTTGGAATCCCCCAAACTTCTCATGTGGCTTCTCTTTTCCATGACGATCATCGGCTACTGTCACCTTCAAGGACAGAGAACCAGTTAGCCATATAAATCCACCTCACAACAATGATTCTCTCACAAGAGGATGAATTCTACGAATGGAAAGTCAATGGTAAACACTGAAATAAGTTTAGTAATTGAGAGATGTATACTTACATTCTAGGTCCAAAATCAACGGTTTAATGGGCCTCCATTTTGTAGTCATCTTATGGGATCCCATTACAAAACTTCTTAACATGGCTGGTGGTACTTGATCGTGAATGCTCGGCCATGATGCGCGATCCAGAATAGACTTCAAATCTTCAGACAGACAAACAACTGTGAATGCTCGGCCATGATGCAGCTATGGCTCCTTTAATCATAGATGCTTGGTATCCTCGATGATATCACAAAGGTTTGGGCTTCTAAGATCAACAACCTCTACTACAACAGCCCAACTAAGTTGTTATGATATGTGTTTTCTATAAATTGACATTGGGATGAGCCCATTTTAATTATAGCCTTCTACTTGTAATATTTTTACATTTCTTTTGTCTTTAAATAAGAATGCCAAATTACAAAAAAAAAACTATTTGTAGTTTAGACATTTCGTAATTTACAACTGGATAAACTTTAATTTTCTATATAATGTACATGCGTTCGGTGGCAAACTTTCACTATATCATCTATTTGTATTAAGAATTTCTTTATAATAGAGAGAAATTTTTTACATAAAATTAAAAACCTAAATATAAATTACTACTATTCAAAGTCATTAAAAATTCGAATTCCACTAAAGATAAGAATATGTTTTATAATCTTCTTTCTAAATAATTATTGTAGTGTATATGTATACTTAATATTTTGCTAGTTTTTTTCCCAAAACACTAATTTCAAACACTAACTTTCAAATACTAAATATCAGACCGTTTCTTGCTGCAACTCCAGATAATTCTACTCGTATTCATTGTTGATCAGTTTTTTTTTTTGTGGTAATTTTTAAAGGACCACTATCAAGTTAGGAACATATACTTTATGTGTCGAAATTATTGTCCTACACGTTTTAACCGTGATTTTGCAGAGTGTCATACGTTTGCGACTGTTATCATGAATTTGTGGTGAAAATATTTGGGTTTTATATTGGGAGTGTTTTTCAAAAATAACTTAAAATAAGATTTCAAGTCAAACCTAAAACTAACCTCATTTTTTCAACACCCATACCCTTCTTAGTTTTTTTTCAAAATATTTACAAAATTACCATTATATTTTTCTTTTCCAAAAATGACAAAAATAGCCTAAACATTTCTTCTTATTTACAACAATGCCACAATCATCAATTTTTCTAACCACTATGAACAACCATATTTTAGCTCTTAAAGCTTAAGAATTCAATTTATGTCTTTTTTCTACACCAACAAATCTTCATTTTCTCTTATATCCTCTCCACTTTCGTAACTTTTATTTTCACAAAGAAAAATTTCATATTTTGGTGACTCATTAGTAAAAAAACGTCAAACAACCTCTTTTTGCTCATATTTGAAGTTTGGACGATGAAAAAGTTTGAAAACAAGCTTACACATGAAAAAGATAATTATTTACATGGATTTCGTTATTATTAAGATCTGTGTCGTGAGTGTAAACTATTTTGTATGTCTACGCTTGTATGTAGACGTACCTGACAATTTTTTTACAACGCACATGTTAGTTTTGCAATTGACAATTTTTTTTTTTGGCAATGTAGTCTTTAGAAGTTTATGTCTTTCCATTTGAAAACCAAAAAATAATTTAGTAGACTTAGAAAGAAGTCTACATAAAAGAGATTAGTTTTGTAGTTGAGCAAACTTTTGACTTAGTGAACTTCATCAAAAGTCTGCATTGTCTGCAAAACGGGTCAGTTTTGTATTTGACCAAACTTTGTTTTTTTAATAGATTAGTTTCGTGTTTGACTAAAATTTTAAAAGATTGACAATTTTTTTTAAAGTGTAGACTTCATATGTAGTCTAATAATCTTAGAAAAAACGTTGACTGCATATGAAATCTATTTTGGTCAACTAAGCAGTCGGATTTGAAAGTAGACTTCATATGAAGTTTACACATTCGTAGACGTCCATTTAAATCTACTCGTAGAAAGTTATGGTCAATTTCAAAACTAACCTCTTTAAATGAAGACTAAAAAGGAAGTATACTTTTGAATGTCAAATACTTGGGTGAATTCGGATCAATTGTAAAACTAACATTTTTTTAAAGTTTAAACTGAAAAGGAACTCTACTAGTATAAAATCACAAGTTTTTTCAAATACATAAAATAACTTGAAAATTTTGCAACTGTAAAAACTAACTCAAAGAGTAGACGTATATGAAAGTAGACTGAAAAGCAAGTCTACTATTTTGCAAACTTAATATAGAGTATATGTAGAAGATTCTGTTAAAAGTGCATATGTATATTATTCATCATGTTTTTCACGATTTTATTGTTTCACAGTGTGTGTTAGTAAATTTTAATGGCTTTGAATGAATTTCAAAATTTAATATGTTATAATTATGAAACTAACAAACTTTTTGTTTGATTATATTGTTAACTAATAAGTGTAAACTTTCGTGACAATCTACAAATGTATACTCTAGTTGAAATCTATGTAATTAATTCTACTAAAAGTGTATTTGTGTATTACTCACCATGTTTCTTATGATTTTTTTTTTACATTGTGTTAGTGAACCATAGTGGTCTTGAACGAATTTCAAAAGTTAAAGGTTATAATTATGGAACTATCAATTTTTGGGGTTGGCTAAGTTGTTAACTAATGAGTGTAGACTTACTTAGAAGTCTGTTTCTGTATTTTTATTGGTTGAAGTATACATTTAAGACATATTGGAATTTTTTGTGATTAGTTATTGTTTTAGTTTATGATGATTTTTTTGGTTGATTAGAGTATCTTATGATAAATTTGATAGTTAAGAAAATAATAATATCATACAAGTGAAACAAAACTAAAAATAAATACTATTTTAAAAGATTATGTATCAAAATAGTTATTTGCAAATGAGTTTTTATAATGATAAATTACTACAAAGCAATTTATTAAAAGATTCTTCTAGAGTTTGTTTGATTATATATAATCTTGATGGTTGAAATGATTTCTTGGAAAAGAGCACCTGCAAAATAAGATAAAATTATGAAAAACATACGTAAAAAAATTAAAATTATATTTAAGTAGATTTCTTATGAAGTCTACCTAAAGTTTATGGTTTAGTAGAATTTATTTGAAGTTTATTAGCCTTAATTTTGAAGTAAAATTGATTAGAAGTCTACAATAACAGGAAATATTTGGATTTAAAAATATATACATTTAGAAAATTTGAAAGTAGTTTTAGTTCTGGAAAATAATTCAAAAATAGAATTTTAATATTTTAATAGACTTCTTATGAAGTCTACTTAAAATTTATGGTTTAGTGAAGTCCACTAGCATTAAGTTTTTAGTAGATTTTCATTAGAATGAAGTCTAGAGTAATAGAAAATTTTCAAATCTACAAAAATGTATATTTAGAAAATTTGAAAACAGTGTAAGTGTGGAAATGATTTCAAAAATAAAAATCTAAGATAGAATAGTAGCAAAGAAAAAAGGATAGAGTTTGAATCTATAAATTTATTTCAAAATAAACAAAAATAATTAAAATCTCTATATAGATGTAATTATTACATTTTGGGGAAGATGATTTGAAACCTATAGCAGAAAATACCTGCAAAATAAAATTAATTTATGAAAACATAAGGCAAAAGACTAAAATCAGTCTGTTTAAAAGTTAAGGTTAGTATACTTCTAATGAAGTCTACTTAAAAGTAGACTTTATTAGAATCTACTATATTATCGGATAAGCTTTAGATATGAAAATATGTACATTAAGAAAACGTAAAAATAATTTTAAATCTGATTTTTTTTAGAAAATATAATTTATAATATAAAATAGTAGTGAATTAAACATCTAGAGTTTGAATATGAAACTTATGCACATTTAAAATCTATAGATGTGAATCTTACATTTTTAGGAGGAGGAGACAAAAATTATAGAAGAAAATACTTGCAAAATAAGATAATATTATGAGAAAAACATAAGAAAAAAAAATTAGTTTCATATTTTTGTAAACTTCTAATGAAGTCTGTTTAAAAATTGTGGTTTAGTAGACTTAATTTGAAAACTACTAAATTTAACTTTTAAGAAGACTTCATTAGAAGTTTACTATATTAGATCAGATCTGAAAAATATGTATATTTATAAATGTGAAAATAGCCTAAATTTGGAAAAATCTTTAAAAATAGAATTTATAAGATAAATTGTAGCAAGTATATTCAAAATTATTGAATCTATAACTTTATTTGAATATAAACATAAAATATACATTTAAAACCTGTAGATCTAAATCTTACATTTTTAGAGGGGGAGATGAAAACCATGAATATTAATATCTACAAAAACAAGATAATATTGTGAGAATGACATAAGAAAAAATTAACAAATTAAACAAAAGTTTTCCTTCACATTGAAAAAAATAAGAAACTTGTGCAGCCATTTTAGAGAAATTTTATGTAAATTCCATTTGTATAGAAAGACAAAAACTGTAACTAGGTTAAAATTTACGACACTTTAGACTTCTTTTGAAGTCTACTAAAATTAAAAATTTGGAGTAGATTTTATTGTAAGTATACTTAGTAGACTTTTTGGAAGCTAGTATGAAAATTTCATTATTGTTATTTATTATTTTTGTTTTAATAATTTTAATATATGATTTCAATATTTTTGAATATTATCTTGAAGACTATTATTTTGATTTATTCATACAAAAAAAATAAATTAATCAAAATTATTTTATTTTTGTAATTTCAGTTTTTTTCGTTTCGGTAAATTTACAAATAAGTTAACAAGGTTTTTTTAGTTCTTTATTCTATATTGTATTAAAAATTTATATATAAATTTTTAAAGTTCGTTATTTATTATTCTTATAATTTTAATATATAATTTCACACTTTTTCATTAAAAACTAGATTTTATTTACAATTCTTTTTTGTACTCTCAAATTCTAGTAGACTACGAAATATATATACTATACTCTAAAACTAAGTACACTCCATTATATGTCTACTATACCCTAAACCACAAACCTTAAATGTGTACTTAATAACAAAAAAGTCTCCATTAAAACAAAAATATGTAAAATATAAACTACTCAACATTGATACGCAAATTTAGGTCAATAAAAAAATATAAATCTAAAATCTAACTCTAAAAATCTAAACTTAAAAAAACTTGCGTGTTAAAAACTTTTTGTTGCTAAACCGTAGGCATTGCCAACACATGGTTATCAAATCAATATATCTTTTAATAATTTTTAATTATATTAAATTTAATTTATATACCTCATATTGGTTTTTATAGTGATGATTTATAAAAAAATTCAAACACATTATTTTATAAAGTTTTAAAATAAGAATTATTAGATCAAATTCCGATGAAGACATACAAAATAGACTTTTTAGGAGGTCTACTACACCTTGTAAACTTCCGAATGATAGAATCGTAGAATAATTTCCTAGTTTTTTGTTTGATCATAAGAGATAAATAGTAATTTCGCTACTCATTTATATTAGTTTTATATTTAATTGAATATGAGATCTACTTTTGCATTTCAAACGAAATTTTTAGGTTATTTTTGGCAAATCTTCTTTATATTTGTCCAAAAATGCATTATTGCATACTGTATGGTTTGGAATGTTTCCAACATGTTCCCGCATGCAGGACTCATATGTACAGGGCAAGTCATGCGCTTTCTATTTCCTATTTCTCGTATACTCATAGGAAAAGTCTGCTTGGCCTTCTAGCAAGCTCAATGATCTCATTTCACTAACGTATTAAATTTAAAAAGAGGATGTGTAATTTATATGATATATCAAGTGTATTGTTGGCACGCAAGAGTTAAGAATGTGTAATTTGTATGATATATCAAGTGTATTGTTGGCACGCATGACTAACTCTAGGATGTCTTGTTTCAATGGACTTTCAACAATTCAATCGATGACTTTATATCAAATTTTAGATTTGACCAATATAAACAACTTTCACTTAAAAATTAATCTGCAAGAAAAATTCTAAACTTCCACTCCAGTTATATGTTGTCAGCTTATATACAAAGTCAAAATGAGCTATCTATATATGAAAGGGAAAATGATCATATGTGTACCACCAGAAAACTATAAAACAAAAAGCCTTAATTACAAATATTGTTTATAGATATTTGTTACTACCTTCGCGATGTGTCTTCTCTTGTGCTATTACGCGCGTCGTCGCATGCATAGAAAGGCGAAGTCATCGCTGCCTGGAACTGACGTAAAAAAGGGTAAAACGACGTTGGAAACGAAAGATGGAGATCTTGTTGTCATGTCCTCGGCAAAGAATAATAAGACCAACGGATGCTGTGTGTTCGGCGGAGAAGGAGATGAGGGTGGTGGTTGCGGTGGTTGTGGTGGTTGTGGAGGCGGTTGTGGAGGCGGGTGCGGAGGTGGCGGCGGTTAAAATTATAAAATTTGGGTTCTGTATAGTTATTAATGTAACGTTGTGGTTTCTTGTGCGTGTGATTTATTTACTTGTACATGCAAGATTTTAACGTGTGATGTATATGATCTCATGCGAGAATGAAAGTTGAATCATGAATGTATTACAAAACAAGTCATATAGGTTTTTGAGTGAAAATCGTATAACTTTTTAAATTTGAATGGAAGTATATATGGTTTCCTTTAGATTTAGATATATGTATTTTTTTGACATCAACATAAACACAAACTCAACTAAGACTCTGTAAACTAAACTAGTAGCTCTGAATCAATATGAACGAACGATTATTTCTGAACACTACGCTCCAAACTGTCTACCTCTGTATTATGCGTTCGAGGAACATGTATGAATTCAATATGAGCAAAACTCTCCTTCAGGGTCTATATGTCTTCCAAAGAGAATGCAAAAGAAATGTCATTCTTCTCGTTGCGAAACCATCTTCACCAACCGAAATTTAGATACATGTATATTAATAAAAACAAATATTGATACAAACATGCTTATAAAATTCTGGACCAAATATAATTAATAAATTTTTTAAAATATTTATTTTATATGCCCAAGTTTTGAAAAATAATCATGTAAGCTTATTTATCATAAACAAGGAAATTTATAGTAATAATACATATGAAAAGCATAAACCATGTATATATTCCCTTATATATTGGTTGAGAAACATTACAACATTTAATGACATGTTTCATTACCACAATGAGTTTTACAATCCTTATAAAAATAGGTTGGTCCATCTAAATATATATTATACTTATTATTAAAGAAACAACAAATTAATTATTAATGTATTTAAAAAGTATTCCCCATTCTTTCCTTAAAGAAAATATATAAAATTACCTAATATGGTTGAAATTTATATGATAATTAATGATTTTGAATAACAAAGATTTGATAACAATTTATCCTTTACCATTTCTGTTTATTCTTATATTATTAATTTAATAATTACATTAATTATACAATAAGTTTTAGATTTTTCTGCATAGATTATATTTTGTATTTTCTTAAAAAACTATAAATTGCTAAGACAATTAAGAGGCCCACATTAAAAAAATTATGAACAATGATTCAAACTTTTTGCTATAAAAAGATAGCAAGGATCATAAAACCATATGAGTAGAAAATCACATTTATTAAATATGGTTTTAATTATGTATTATAAAAAATAAAAATAATTATAAAATCATATAAATAGAAAAGTTCACTTAATAGATAGCCATATTAATAGTATACTATATATCTATGTTAATATCATTTAAATTTAACTATATGCCATATAAAATAGATAAAAGTGATTGTTTGGATTATAAAATTATTGTAAATAAGTTAGAGGGATATATTATTCTTATCTAGCTGTTTAAGCAAATTTAATTATATACATAATAATAATTAAATTTTAATTATTCAATATATATTTATTATTTTATTATTTCTTATACAAAATAAATAATAGTACGTAAAAATAATTTGCATATACAATATTCATTCCGCACAAGGTGTGGGTATTTAACCAAGTGTTTTGTTAAAAAGAAAGCTTAATATGGTCAACTATTGAAATTGTTATTCTCAAAAAAGTATTGCAATTGTTACACCCAAAAAAAACTATTGCAATTGTTGCATAAGGAAATCAAGTAAATATAATGGTCTTACTCTTACGTATGTGCCATAGATGATCATGCATAGATCTCATTCACTTTGAGCGCGTGAAAGAAAATCACGGCCAAGAAAACGTATCTAGCGGTCAATACATCTTGCACCTCCAATAATTGATGCATTTGTATGTTTCCGGAAATAGACTATCTACATCCATTAGGACTCCACAAACCTTTTTCTTAAACTGGATTAAATCAACTACCTTATTGATTGCTCGTTTATCTCTCTCCTTATGTCATTCTTTTTTTTTTGGACAATCCTTATGTCATTCATCTTCTTTCTCCTCACTTTTCAATTTAGGCTTCTTTAACGAAATTTTTTTTTTTATAAAAATGGTGAATCACTTAAAAATTATAGTTATAGTAGTCATCGCCAGTGTGTTGGTTGGGGGAGTGGTTCTTTTAATATGTTGTTGCATGAATAAGAAGCAGAAACTTAGATTGTGTGAGCCTCTGCCCGTTCAACGACGCATGATAGTCAATGATCCTACACATCAGCCAAGGGGAATTCATGTGGACAATGGTAAGATCTATTAAGAAATGAGAAACTTAACTCAAATTGGACCAAGTCTTCATAATTTACTTGTTTATTGTAGGTTCTTAATTGTTTTAAATTTTTCTTTAAGCTAATTTTTGTAATAACTTTTTTGGGTGTAAATGTTATTTAAAAAAAACATATTATATCCTTTACTGAAATTTTTATTCATGTTAATAAAAGGAGGGCAGTTCGTAGTTTGTTACAAAAAATATAATTCTTTACTACATAATTTGTGGTTAGATTAAAATGAGGTTTTCTTGCCAAAAAGGTTCAAACCTTGTGGTAGACCGAAGAACACTAAGACTACCAAAGAGCTTTTTGTTTCTTTTGGCTAATAAGGTGTATAACATTTAACTGTCGGTTCTCCTAAAGATCGCTCGGAGAGTAGAAGGGACACCATTGTGAAGCCTGTTGTTCCGCTCATGACATACGCCGTAGAAGATAGCTTGGGCAATGCGCCTAAAAATTTGGGAGAGCTTCAGGGTAAGAGAGATGATGTAGGTTTTGCTGTTATGACAGTTGCTTCTACTTCAGCAATATTTTCTGGTGATTTTGGTGACGGCGGTTGCAGTAATGGTGGCTGTGGTGGTGGTGGAGGCGGTGGTTGTGGGGGCGGTGGTGGTTGTGGGGGCTGAATAGCTAATACAAATTGATTTTCTTTTTATGTTTATCGTAATGATATTTCTTCATAGTTTTCGTCTAGATTCAGTGTTTTAGTTTAACTCTGTGGTTATCCAGCGGATTCAGTAACATTCAGGATATAGTCTTAACAGCATCCATCATACAAACCAATCCCATATTTGTTTCAATATTTTAATAAATCAAGTAACAGCTGTTAAGCTAAACACATAATATAATACACAATTAATGATATATAAATAGCATGGACTGTTTTATACAATTTCTGCAACATGGTTAGGTGGTGGTCCTCCTCAACTTTTCTTCCCTACTTAAATTACCAATATATTGTCTTCATCAATAACATTTTTAATATACAGACAACATGATATTTTTCCACGAAAACTATTATATTGCATCATATATCTATCAAATTATAACATGTGTCTGATTTATCCGAATTGAATATTATAAATTTTTATTTTTCTCTGAATCAATAGCTTGAGAAAAAATAATTATATTGTTAACATATAATTTCAACAATTTAAATAAGACTATAATCCAATTTTATCCAAAAAATAAATAATTATACATGATTCAAACTCCAAACTAATATATTGTTATCAATGTTCTTATTGTTATCAAATGTTCTTTTGAAAATTTCAGATTTTGAGAAACTTTGAAAACTTATATTTTAATAAAATTGAACTTTCGTTTGGTTTAAAAATTGCATGTTTAATAAATAAACTGATCAAAACCATCTTTTATGTGTAGTTAAATTCCAAACTATTAATTTGGAGAAAAATAAATGTTGAACTATCGATTTAGGAAAAAGTAAGTTTGTAATCTTTAATTAAGGGTGGTCTAACATGAAGTTAATGATATTTGATGATATATGATAACTCTTGTGGAAAAATATAAGGTTGACCCACCAATCAGCCTAATCTGTTTATACCTTATTATATACTGTGCAAACGAAGATTACATAATATATAGGCCATGTGGGCAGATCTCGGCAAGTTTATCGGTTCATGTCGCCAAGTTTACCAAAATACACAAAAGTCAACGAAAATTTTGGACTACCAATATATATATATGAAGGGTCAATGTATCATTTACACGTATCAGACTACTTTCACAGCTACAACGATGGTGATGTTTCATCTGTTCTGCTGTTTCATCAGCTGCACCAAGATAAGACCGTCGTCGCCTCAACCGCAAGTGGTTGAAACAGGTAAGAAAGTTCCAGCGTCTCCTCCTCCATCCAAAGTGGCCAACACGGAGAAGAAAAAGCCACGGCCGTCTCCGAGGCCGCCAGTAAAGGCTCCAGGCCGTCGTAAACGCTATGGTAAAGATGCTGGCGGTGTCGGAGGTTGCGGTGGTGAATGTGGTGGCGGCTGCTAGTTATAATGAAGACATGAGGTTTCGTAGTTTATAAAAAAAAAGAAAAGGTTTCGTAGTTTGATGTGATTATTTTCTTCTGCGCAGTGTGTTGATTGATCTGCATGTTGATTTTTAACATGTAATCTCCAAAATTGAATGTGTAAAATTCAAATAAAAGCAGTGATTCATATAGTAGTGAAGAAACAATTGTGTAAATGCGAATATTTTGTGTTGCAGAAAGTTTGGTTTATTATATTAGACTAGATGCTCGACTCCTCGAAGAAGATATTTTTTTTTTTGGACACCACTCATCAAGATACGTAATTAATTAAGAAGATACGTAATTATTTAAAGGGTTCTCTGCAAAGCGGATTTTTTATGTGTTGCTAATTTACCCTTAACTAGGTATTTTTCTGCATAATGTATATCAATAAAATTTTTAATTTAAATTCTGTTTCAAAATAAATTATGTTAATATTCTAGATTTTCTTATTTGTATACTAATAATATTTTAACTTAAATTTTAATTTAGTTAAATATAAACTAAGTTAAAATAAAAAATTATTTATCTTAAATTATATAAGAAAGAGATATATAATATATTTTAAATTGACAGAATTGTTTCATTATTATTAAAAATAACACTATTTTTTTTAAAAAAGTTTGGTAGATATCAAAAGGAAACAAATGATGTTACGATTAAAATTTTATAATTTTTTTAAAAAACGTATGAAATTTTATAAAATGTATGTTACGATTAAAGTTTAATATTAAAAATTGAATGATTATAAAAATAGACTTAAATAATATTTTTGTTTTATTAAAATATTTATATTTCTATTCTTATATTATTTATGTCATATTAAATAGATTTATTTTAATGATGATGTATTAGTTATTTCTATATTCTAAACAGTTTACCAAAAATATAAATTTACATTAAGATATAATTATCATGTCATATTTATCCATAAGACATGTCATCAATTATAACATGTCATGTCATTTTTTTAGTGAAAGTGATTATAGAAATAATATGTGTCAAATCACTTCTAATGTCTAGGGCATTAAGCAAAATATAGATCAAACCCACAAAGTCCTATTTAGATTATGATAAAACTTTTAACCATCTACAATTTTTTTAAAGAAT
Organism: Moricandia moricandioides; assembly: GCA_905132885.1. Classification (NCBI taxonomy): domain Eukaryota; kingdom Viridiplantae; phylum Streptophyta; class Magnoliopsida; order Brassicales; family Brassicaceae; genus Moricandia; species Moricandia moricandioides. Next base: position 16,157 of record CAJHQQ010002022.1, read on the forward strand.
TTTTCAATATAAAATTTCACAGAAGATTCCAATATAAAATCTTATTGATCTTAGGTTGTGGTTGTGCACTCCCCGGAAGACACAATTGCAAAAGCCATCTCAGCTGCTCGTGAATGGTTAGCAGAGCAACATTCAGAACTTCATTTCATGCGCAAAAACAATATGCATGTGGTACAAGTATCAGTCGATGCTGTCCTGCAATAGAAACAGCCTAGAAAAGTACTAGAAAAGTGATACTCGATGGTTGGACATGGTTGGGTGTTGAATTTGAATTTGATGAATGATTACAGGGAACTCACTTCGCCTTGTCGCTATGTAGGATATTCTCTCATTGTAAAAGTGTAGTGCTTTAGCTTGTAGTTCACGTTATTTAGTTCATCTTGTACTAGAGTTCGTTCTTATGAGATTGTATGTGTGTTTGTTTGCAGAATGTAACAGATACAGAACACTAGAGTTCTCAAGGCTATTAATAAAGCCTTGGTACGTCTCAGGGAATCAAGGAAACAAGTTGTATGCTAATGACACCAAAACAGAGACGCTAACCCAACTCACACTCTCGTAAACTCACGTCACTCACCAGAAAAGAATCAACGAACCCAAGAGTACATACACGACGAATAAGATGATCTCACACCCAATCTCTCGTGTATCTCTCACCTGCTCAAGAACTTTCTGGAGTATTTGTAAACGTAAAACTTGATCTTCTATTTCCTTTTCCCTTATATACTCTGCTTACCGTCTTGATCCATTTTCCCACTTGCAGATGCCAGCTCATGGAATCTTCAACAGACTTGCACATGGTTTGTTCCTCACACTCTAAGCGTGATCAACCAAAAAACGCAGAGCATAACGCTTTGGGCTTTTCCCGATCTCATGAAATCTTCTGTTGAGCCTCTACATAATCTGTCTCGGCCCAATCCTCATCATGCAGTCCAAGTAACCCGGAAATAGTAAACCACTTATGACAAATCTCCACCTTGGTTTTCGATTTCCGACCAAACCAGAAAAAAACCTTTTCCAGCTTGCTTCTCTCTCTTCCATCACTTTACTGATATCTTACATATTTGCATGGTTTTGGTCATCTTTTGATGCATTTTGAGCATATATGATATCATTTATGCATATTTAGATTGCATTCCATTACATTTGTCTATATCAGGTGTTGGAGATGCTTATTGGTGAGTTTGGAGGCATTTGAGACATTTTGAGGCAAAAAAATGAAGTTTAAGGTTTCTCATGGAAAGTATTGAGTAGTGAACTTGTGATTCATGGTTTAAGTAGATTAGGGTGTTTAAGTAGATATTTTGGATGTCTCTTGCTTTTTAACATTGTTCTATGCTTATTAGGTGTTCTTAATGCTATATTAGCTTTGATCAAGTTGATTTAGAGCTTAATTACTTTCATGCCCGGAAGGTGTTCGATGAAATGCTTGAACCAACCTAATATTGTCTTTTACATGTCTTGCCAATGACAATTGATCTTAGAGATGTTAAATGGTTAGCATACTTGTGATTTATGCATGCTTGATTGTGTTAGGCCAACGACAATTAATGTTTAATGCTTGATTAGCATAGGAATTATTGTCACGACAGTGGATTATTCTATTTTATGAGTTTTAGACCTATAGACTTGTTGATTGTTTTGTTTGAACATCCTAGATTGAACCTTGATCACCTTATATCGATTATCTTTGCCCATAGATCGATCCTTAATATTTGATTGAGAGATTAGTTGTGGCACTTATTTCTTGATTGGATTTGAGATCACTTTGTTTATATTTCTAGGATCTTAGTTTGTTACCAATCATCCATCTTTTATTTGCTTAGATTAAGAAAGTTTATGTATTCTTAGTGTTATAGATCACTAGTTCCTTGTGGATTCGATCCTAAAGTGATGCATCGATATACCATTCGATTGTGGTAGCGTGCACATTAGGTTAATTAGCCTGTGATAAAACGCAGTAATCAATTTGGCGCCGTTGTCGGAGAACTAAGTAGATTTATCATTAGGATTTCAAACTTTTTTGAGGTTAAGCTTATTTTCTTATACTTTTTTTTTTCTTTGTATAGCTACTAACCTTTTATTCTTTGCAGTAATGGCTGCAAGCTACTTTGGTTGGTCACAAGAAGAGGAATACACATTTGAAGATCACATGGAAGATGGTGAGCCATATGTGGAGCCACCCTTTGATGAAAATGTACTCACTCCAGAACAGAGTGTGAAGGTAGATGAGCTTTGCAAAGAGAACCCAATGTTGACAAGCAGTGACATGGCAGAGATGTTAAGGTTGAATCTTATGCAGCATCGGGCAACACTAGAAGGAAGAAAGCTCACAATTATTGAGATAAGGATTGCTCATCAGCTCAATGAGGTATTTTATTGGGTTCCACCAACCCTACTCGAAGGTATATGCAATTCTACTTTTAAACTTCATTATTTTGAGGATAGTTTCTTGCTTTGTGTTGAAAATATTGCCTCTGATTTGAATTCTCATGTGCTCATCAATGAATGTCTTGATCTGATATGTGAAACTAAAAAATTAGATGACTTGAGAGTAGAAAAGATTGCTAGAGATCATCTTTGAAGTTTGTTTTGACAAGAACTATCTTTGTGCTTCAATTGATCTTGAAACTGAATTTTTTATGCTTGATGAACCTAGAAATCTTCTTGAATTAGCTGATTTAGGGGATGAACTTGATGTGGATAAACTTTTGCTTGAGCTAGAAAACCCCCTTGCCAAAAATGATGATAAGAATAAGAACATTGTGTTTTATTTTATTGATGGAGATAGAGTTGACTACTTTGTTCAAACATCGTTTGAGCCTGTAGTTGATTTTGTGTTTTCACCAAATGCATTTGATTCTCATGACCATCTGAACCTCAAGGAGCATTTCATAATTCATCCTACATCTTTAGTGAAGCTCTTTGATGAAAAATCTGTCTATTTTCTATGAACAATAGTGTGCTCCTTTGCATACCTTATTTCTTGTTCTTGTAGGAGAAGGATCAAAGGTGCATTGGCTCAACCTTTGATACTTATGAAGCTTGCTTGTCCTTGAAATCAACTCTAATTTTACTTGAGTTAATGAACCTAATCTATCTTGCTTATGGGCTTTTGTTGTGCTTGATCATGGTTACCTCACACACTTGAGTTAGTCTTATCCCTTTCTACCAAACTTTGGCAGCTCAAGTGGCCATCTCTCCTTTAGATGGTTCTCCATACCCTTAACCCTACATTCCTTTCTAGCTTTACTAATTTTTTGAGTGAGATCTCTTCTGAAAGTTTGATATGTGCATAATGTTGAGAGTATTGGGAACAACAGTGGTTGGTCCTCATTACTTGCTAGCTTTAGGATCTCATAATTGTCTAGCACATAGGATTGAAATAGATTATTGAGTGTTTCATCTTGAAGGGTTGAGAGAAAAGTGAGTATAAAAAAAAGGATAAGATATTAGGGATCAAAGAAAAAGAAGAAGATTAACTCAAAGAGTGTCAAAATAAGAAATCTCATAAGTAAAGAAAATAAAAGATTCAAAAGAGTGGGGAATAAAAAAAAAAGTGTGAGCTAAAGCTAAAAAATGGTGGAATGATTCCTAGTAAGCAAAAGAAAAATATGAGAGTGTTCTTGGAGTTTTTGGGTGAGTGAAAGAGAGTTTGACATCGGGAATCACCAGTAGAGATTATTTTGTATCTAGGAAATGGGTAAAACAATGAGGATTGAGCGTTGTACGCATAAATTGTTCTCTTTCTTAGATATATTTTGCATAATGTCGAACTACTTGTTCTTGAGAGTAAACCACCATTAAAGAACTTGATAACCTTCTTGATTCACAATAGCTTCAAACATTTTTCTCACCAAGCTAAATGATTAGGACTAATTCCCCATTTGAAAGAATGTACTTTTGATTATTGTCTAATGAATGTGAGAGTTGGTTGCTTGGCTTGTTTGTGTAGTCTTGACGATAAGTGTAGAAGATCAACGAGTTGAGATAGGCCTAGAGAAGTTAGAGTTTGATAAGATGTCTTGCTCATGCTATTTGGTATGATTTTATAAAGTTATCACATTTATGGCTTTGAAGAGTATATTTTTGTAATGAGCTCCAACCTTCACACATCTTACTCACCTTATTCTTACAAGTTTACTTGTGGGCAAGTAAAAGACAAGTTTGGGGGAGTTGATATCTTACATATTTGCATGGTTTTGTTCATCTCTTTTGATGCATTTTGAGCATATAGGATATCATTTAGGCATATTTAGGTTGCATTCCATTACATTTGTCTATATCAGTTGTTGGAGATGCTTATTGGTGAGTTTGGAGGCATTTGAGACATTTTGAGGCAAAAAAATGAAGTTTAAGGCAAAAGACAATTTTCCAGCCTAAATGTTGTAGCGACCTCTTCGTAGCGACCAGGAGAAGTCGCTAGGGGAATCTGCGGGTTCCGTAGTGACCAGGAGAGGTCTCTACAGATCCTGAGGAGCTGAAATATTCTAAGTGTCATAGCGACCAAGCCGTAGCGACTTCAGCAGGTCGCTACAGACAAAAATACCCAATTTTTTATTGGTCAACCCGGGTTTATTCTGTTGATCTGACTCGTTTTTAGGACTCCTATATATAGTTTTAGACCCTTAAACCCTAAAGGGATCTCATTTTATCTCAAAACTTTGTCTAAACTTGTAAAAGCTTGAACCTTTTGATCATTGGAAGGAATTACTTCATCTTTTATTGTGTTTTTCTTGCTCATTAACATGATTTACGTTGAATCTCATATGAGTTTAAGGTTTCTCATGAAAAGTATTGAGTAGTGAACTTGTGATTCATGGTTTAAGTAGATTAGGGTGTTTAATTAGATATTTTGGATGTCTCTTGCTTTTTAACATTGTTCTATGTTTATTAGGTGTTCTTAATGCTAGATTAGCTTTGATCAAGTTGATTTAGAGCTTAAGTACTTTCATGCCCGGAAGGTGTTCGATGAAATGCTTGAACCAACCTAATATTGTCTTTTACATGTCTTGCCAATGACAATTGATCTTAGAGATGTTAAATGGTTAGCATACTTGTGATTTATGCATGCTTGATTGTGTTAGGCCAACGACAATTAATGTTTAATGCTTGATTAGCATAGGAATTATTGTCACGACAGTGGATTATTCTATTTTATGAGTTTTAGACCTATAGACTTGTTGATTGTTTTGTTTGAACATCCTAGATTGAATCTTGATCACCTTATATCGATGATCTTTGCCTATGGATCGATCTTAATATTTGATTGAGAGATTAGTTCTGGAACTTATTTCTTGATTAGATTTGAGATCAATTTGTTTATATTTTTAGGATCTTAATGTGTTACCAATCATCCATCTTTTATTTGCTTAGATTAAGAAAGTTCGTGTATTCTTAGTGTTATAGATCACTAGTTCCTTGTGGATTCAATCCTAAAGTGATACATCGATATACCATTCGATTGTGGTAGCATGCACATTAGGTTAATTGGCATGTGATAAAACGCAGTAATCATTTACCTTCTCGGAAGAGCTAACCCTAGATCGAAAAATTGATCTAGCTCAAGTCGCTGAGCACCCTTGGACGAATCCTTCCTTCTTCAAACTTCTTCACCGGAACTGATTTCGTGAGAATATCAGCTGGATTCTCAAGAGTCCTGATCTTCGTTACAACCACTGATCCGTCAGTCACAACATCTCGGATGAAATGAAGTTTGACATCGATATGATTCGTCCTCTCGTGGAAGACACTGTTATGAGCCAAACACAAAGCACTCTGTGAATCGCAAAGGATCTCCACCTTCTTTTGCTCAAAGCCAAACTTCAAGATACCACTATTCAACCAAAAACTTCTTTAGTAGCTTCAACTAACACCATATACTCGGCTTCAGTTGTAAATAAAGCTAATATATGTTGAAGTCCTGAGCGCCAACTCACAGTGTTTCCTCAAACCTGAAAAACGTATCCAATGATTAATCTTCTACGATCCAGGTCAGATGCGTAGTCACTATCACAATAGCCTTTTACCTCAAAAGTTCCTTCTTTCTTGAATGTTAAGCTCAAATCTGTTGAGCCTCTTATGTATCTCATAAGCCATTTAACAGCATTTCAATGCTCAGTGTCAGGTGAACTCATAAACCGACTAACAAGACCAACAACATACGCGATATCAGGACGAATCATCGCATATATATGACTAACCAAAGCATTGAAGAAGGTACACTCTTCATTAATCTATGAACTTCAGATTGTAGTTCTTCTTTTGTGCTCGATAGCTTGAAGTGTGAACCCATATGAGTAGATACCGGTTTTGAATCTTCCCTCATAAAAATTTTTACGACCTTGTTTAGATATCATGCTTGTGACAAGGTTAGAACTTCCTTCTCTGAGTCTCTGTAGATATCCATTGCCAAAATCCTCTTAGTTGGATCCAAGTCCTTCATTTCAAACTCACTGCTTAGAAGCTCCTTTAACCTATATATCTCCTTTAGATATTTAGCAGCTACTAACATGTCGTCTACATATAATATCAAGTAGACCATGTTTCCTTCTCCATATGACTTGAAATAAGCACATGAGTCATATAAGCTTCTTTCAAATCCCTGAGACTTTATAAACTCATCAAACCTTAAGTTACTATCTCGAGGATTGTGTTAACCCATAGAAGATCTCTCTAATAAACAAAATTTATTTCCCTTGTTGTACCCTTCTGGTTGTTCCATCAAGATCCTCTCATGAAGAAACACAGTTTTAACATCTAATTGTTCTAGATTCGTATCTTGATTTACCACCTGAGATAATAAAATCCTTATATTAACATGTTTAACAATCGAAGAAAATACCTCATTATAATCAACATCTTTGATCTGAGAATATCCCTTAGCCACCACAATGCCCTTAAACCTTGGTACCTCAACTCTTGGAATACCAGGTTTAAGCTTATATATCCATTTGCAGCCAGTAGTTCTCTCTCCTTCTGGTCTATCAATTAGAATCTAGGTGCAATTCTTCTCTAGATATTCCATCTCCTCATCAGATGCAACCCTTCATTTCTTCCCATTTTTTACTTCTAATAGCTTCCTCAAAAGTTAGAGGTTCGTGTTCCTCTATAATCTCAGACATGAATAGAGCATAGCTGCTACATCCCCATCATCAAATCTGCTTGGCGGCCTAATGTTCCTTCTTTGTCTGTCTCTGGCTAACACATAGGTTTCTAGATTGTCAGATGACTCTTCCTTCTCTGACTCACTTTCTGAATCCTCTTTATCAGCTTTAACCGAAGAAACTCAACCTGAAGATGAAGACCTGGAATGCTCTTTAGTTTTAGTATCTGTAGAGAGTACAAAAGTAACTCACTTCTGGCTCTTGTTTTGCTTTGTTGAATCATAGGAAATTGTGTCAATGTCTTTAAATATCACTTTTTCATAGAATTGACACATTGCTGCTCACAACGATCGTCTTTTCTCCCAGACTCCAGATCTTGTAACCCTTTACTCCTTGAGTATATCCCAAGAACAAACCCTTAACTCTGGCTTTTAAATTCCCATGATACACATAATAGTAGGCTAAATAGCCAAGTCTTCTTATATGATCATACTCATGAGGTTTTCCAGACCAGACTTCTTATGGTACCTTTAAATCTAGAGGAATACACAGATTTCTGTTAATCATATACACCACCATAGATGAAGCCTCAGCCCAAAATGATTCGCCCAATCCTGTTTCACTTAACAAACTTTGAACCTTCTCAAGTATTTTTCTGTTAAGTCTCTCAGTAATCCCTTTCCGTTGAGGCACATAAGAACAAATTTTATGCCTTAAAATTCCCTTTCCTTTATAGAAATCATCAAACACCTTGTTGCAATATTCCAAGCCATTGTCCATCATTAGAGCTTTAAGATTTTTTCCGCTTTGATTCTCAATTAGAGCCAACTATACTGTGAACTTGGAGAAAGCTTCATCCTTAGTCTTTAGGAAGTAAACCCGAAATTTTCTTGAGAATTCATCCACAAATGAGATATAGTATTGACACTTTGATAAGCTGAGAGTAACATTAGGAGAAATCCATAAGTCATAATGAACATATGTTAATGGTTCCTCAGAGTTATGCTTTCCCTATTTGAATGATAATTTATGAAACTTCCCGAGAATGCAATGCTCACAGTCTTGTTTTTCAGTTATGTCTTCAGCTTTAAGAAAAACACACTTCACCAGACATTGCATACCTCTCGCACTCATGTGTCCAAGACGACTATGCCACAAAGAAGTTTTGTTTATCTCAACTGTTGCAGCATTAGCTTCTTCTTTAATTGGAGCACCATCGTGAAAATACAAGGTATCTTTGTAGTCAGTTGCTAGCACCTCTGTTTCTTCTTTGAATACCTTAATCTATAATCCCTTGACCGAAACCATTATCCCAACTTTTCCAATTGAACTAGAGAGATTAGGTTCCTTACAGCAGTAGCAGAATACATTACTCCAGTCAGTATAACAATGAATTTGTTATAATTAGCAATCTCGACTTTTCCAATAGCAGTCACTTCACAGTAGGAATCATTTCCCATCAGAATCTTACCTCCATTATCTTATTACCATCCTTCTCTGTTTAGTTTACTTGAAGCTTTCAACATTACCGGCTCATTATCTTGAGTCTTGCCAACACTTGCTTCAGTTTTGAAAGAATTGTTTTGATTGTTCCTCCTTGGACACTCTCGCTTAAAATGTCTTTCAGCACCATTAACCCAACAAGTCTTCTTGAATTTTGGTATTAACTTGCTTTTGTTGTTTGAATTAAACTTTGATGTGTTCTTCTTTTCACGTCTTTCTCGTGATTGAAAATAGAGACCTTCATTACTTGTACCAGAAGATCCATGGCTGCCTTTTGCTTTTATGTCCAGCTCAATAGAGTAAGCATCCCTCGTGATCTCTCTTAAAGTAACCGTGTCTCGATCTCTTCTATACTTCAAATCATGAACTAATAGTTCAAATATTTTAGCTAAGTTTTTTTAGGTGTATAACAACTTGATCTTCCTCACTTAACTAAACATCAGACTCGCTAGATCTGACACCAGCTTGGTAAAGGTATCCAAGTTCTTATAATCATCCATCTTGTAGTTTTAGTACCTTTGCTTTAGATAAAACCGGTTAGGTAGAGACTTGATCTGATAAGTAGACTCTAGAGCCGTTCACATATCCAACGTAGTTTTAGCCTTTATGACCTTTCTTAGAACCATGTCAATTAGGGTCATGCTTAGCAAGTTTCTGACTCGTCTGTCTTTATCAAGTCTCTTAGAATCCAGCTTAGTCTTAGAATCAGGATCATCATCAACTATCCCTTTCCCTTTGACGTCTTGCCCCTCCGGCTGTAGCACCGAGTCTAACCCAAGAATCTCCAGTTTTGCTAGTACCTTGTGTTTCTACAAAGCAAAATCTCCTTCACCATCAAACTTCTCCACCTCCAACCTTCCTTGCGTAGGCTCCATAGTAAATGACCACAAGCTTGATCAGAACATGAAATCACGTAGACATAGAAAGCCCACAGCAATAGATAAACCGCAAAGAAAACCAGAGACAACCGCAACAACCGAGAAAACCACACATATATTCAGATCTATTACTGGTGACTCTAACACAGAGATGATCAGCAAGAGATTCCTTAAACTGATCAGATCTGTGAGTGAACAAAACTGGATCACCTTAGATCTGAACCTCCCTGAGCCGCAACCTGGCTCTGATACCACTTGTATTGGTTTAGCTTCTAGTTCACGTTATATAGTTTATCTTGTACTAGAGTTCGTTCTTATGCGATTGTATGTGTCTTTGTTTGCAGAATGTAAAATACATAAGAGATTAGAGTTCCCAAGACTATTAACTGCCTTGGTACGTCTCAGGGAATCAAGGAAACAATTTGTACGCTAATGATACCAAAACAAAAATGCTCACCCAGCTCACACCTCTCGTAATCTCACGTCACTCACCAGAAAAGAATCAATGAACCCAAGAGTATTGACACGACGAAGAAGATGATCTCACACCCAATCTCTCATGTCTCTCACCCACTCGAATTTTTTTTGGAGTATTTGGTAAACGCACAACTTGATCTTTTTTTTCCTTTTCCCTTATATACTCTGCTTATCGTCTTGATACATTTTCCCACTTGCAGCTGACAGCTCATGAAAATTTCAACAAACTTGCACATGGTGTGTTCCTCGTATCTAAGCGTGATCAACCAAAATAGGCAAAGCATAACGCCTTGGGCTTTTCCCGATCTGGTGAACTCTCCTATTGGGCCTCCACATAATCTGTCTCGGCCCAATCCTTCATCACTAAGTCTAAGTAACCCAAATAGTAAACCAATTATTAAAAGAAGGTTTAGCTATGTGAGAGATGAATGATGAGTGAAAAGTACAAGGAGTTAAGAAACAGAGATTTGAATCCGACTTCACATCTTATCGGAACTATGGGGATACCATCCAGAAGTTGGCCTACTGGGTAAAACTCTTAGATTATCTAGTTACTTTGTAAGGCTCATGGATTTTTGCTTTGTTGGGAGAGGTCTCCTTTCTAAAGTAGAATGAATTTAAAATGGTTTGGCCTCACTCTATGGGGATGTACATACCTATGGACCCATAGGTCATTAGGAAAAACTACCAAGAGGGAAAATTCAGCACCAGAACTTTATGGATTTTTTTTTTCGAAACACTTACGTAATTGTTTCTGATATTATTGTTTTTTAACTCTAGATAACTGCGCTATTACAAACTACGAGAACCATTATAAACTATTCAACAGTCGACAATTCTACATGTCTTATGAGGATTCTAGTCTAATTGCACCACATTGGATTGTTCTACGAGATCTACGCTTGACGGTACTCCTTGTTCCATGCTGAAGATCTCTTGTATTTTTTTTCTTCCATTAATCTGCATAATTCTGCCTTTCCCGGGGACTGAAACCCATATCTCCCGCCTTTTCTAAGAATTGAAACCAAGAGATACCAAGATCTGTCGGTGTAAAAAAATTAATAAACCCTTAAACAAATCATTAGATTAATAAGGCTTCCACTGGTATCTTTGCTTTGTCTGATTTTAATTGCAATTTCTTTTTGCTGGATTCCACGGAAGGAAACACAGTCAAGCCGAATTGTTCGCTAAACAAGCACTAGCTTTTTCAACAGAGGTTAGAGCTGATATTGCTCACTAATGAAAGTTTGCGGTCCCATAAAGGTATTGTGTGATATAATGTGTGTAAGAAGTAACATGTGGTTTTTTGTAATTTGTTATATAGTTTCATCGTTTTAAAGAGAAAGTTTCCAAATCAATCAATCTTTTCAGTTGCTATATTGTGGCATATAGTAATTTTGATTACGTAAAATCGAGCAATTTTTACCGGCATTAGTCTCTAAGAGCATTTACAGTGGAAATATCTTGACGAGAGTCTGTCATCAAAAATAATAATATTATAATAAGAGAATTTTAAAATTTGATAAACTCAAGCATAAAGAAAATTTTCCATGAATCTCTCAAATTTTGAATTTTTTTTTATTATAATATTGTTATATTGGGTGAGAGACTCTTGTCGAGAAACTCTTTTAAAACACCCACAATAGGTTAGACTCTTAAAAAGTTTTTCAGCATCTAATTAATAAAATAGTTGTAAAAGAAGGGAAGAGAAGACAAAGTAAGAAGAGAGACAAAAAAGAAGCATAATTTTATAAAAGTACTTCAAAAGAAACGTGAGAGATGTAACTGAAGATAAAGATACCTTTTTATAATTCGTCCAATTTTTTTATATTTAAAAGTAAATTGTCAAAATAAGTTATATTAATATAACATACTTGTGTTAAGAAAATATAATATACTTAAGGGACTATGGTCAGAGATGGAACCAATGAGTACCTTACTCATTTTTCTATTATTCAGTTATGTGTTTAAATTGTTTTAAAATTAAATATATATTAAGTCAACCATATTATGACAACAACAAATGAGTGCCTAGAAAATTGTTGAACGCTTCTCTGCGAAGACCCGATTCTCTATCTTTCCTCTTAGTTTTGAATTTTTATTGTTTTATTAGTTCAGCACGCTAAGAGAGATCTATAGTGCGCATATTCCAAGTTGATAAGAACATTTTTAGGAAGTTCTAGCTTGAGATTCTCAAAATTTTACGAAAAATTTAACCTAAAATTTCTATGCAAAAAAATGTTAAATTGACTTTTCTATAAAGGTAAAATTTGATAATTAAATATATATATATATATATATATATATTAAAATTTTCAGAGAGTTAGAAACTTTCATTGAAATTACTTTAAAAACACTATTTTTGCTAGGTTCTAGAAGAAAATAAAAAAAAATCAAAAATTTTAAAAAGTACAGAGAAAAAAAGGGAAAACTTCTTGCAGAAGAACCTCATAAATTAGCGGATACTCTCTTTCAACATCTAACTCTATAATTGCACTATTTGCTTTTTGATTAAAATTTAATTGTAATAATATTAAAATAGCTCGCAAAATACCCCTTCACTAGAGAAACTGTCCGATGGTCATGCTCACGGCTAAAGCAAAACGTGCAGAACCTCAAATTAAATAAACTATTAACAAAATGGTAACTCACACAAAGAACGTCTTCAAATTTGATTACCACAAGTATTTGTTAAATCAAAACGTTTAAATATAATAAACTACTTTGAAACATAAACATGAGATAACTAACCATTATCTTAATGTTTAATCTAAGAATCACCAGAGACTTGCTTAGAATCGCCTAAAGCTGCCTAAAGTTGCATGTGATGCCCATTAACCCGTGTAGACAATACTACCTCCATTTAATACCAAATCATTTTATTTTAGCACGTCGAAGATTAGTATCCGGTCTGTTGACCGCTGAGTATATATTATTCGTAGTCGTCAAATTAAATCATCCCTTGCAGTTTCTTGTAGCCTTCAGAAATAACTAGGTTTATCTCATAAGCTTCTATACATGTATATATATATGAAAGGCTAATGTATCATTGATACGTGTCAGAACACTTTCACATTTAGTTTCTCTACAACAACGGTGATGTTTCGTCTGTTCTGCTGTTTCATCAGCTGCACCAAGATAAGACCGTCTTCTCCTCAACCACAAGTGGTTGAAACGGGCAAGAAAGTTCCACCGTCTCCTCCTCTATCCAAAGTGGCCAAAATGGAGAAGAAAAAGCCACGGCCATCTCCGAGACTTCCAGTAAAGGCTTCAGGCCGTCGCAAACGCTATGGTAAAGACGCTGGGGGTGTCGGAGGTTGCGGTGGTGGATGTGGCGGTGGTGGATGTGGCGGTGGCGGATGTGGCGGCGGCTGATAGCAAGTTATAATGAAGACATGAGGTTTCGTATTTAAATGTGATTATCTTCTTCTGCGTAGTGTGTTGCTTTATATGTGTATGTTGACTTTAACATGTAATCTAAAATTTTAATGTATATAAATTTAAATAAAATGGCTCATATACAAGTGAATAAACACTCGTGTAAATGTGAATATTTTTTTGTTGCAGAAATTTTAGTTTGTTATATTAGACTAGATGCTCGATTTCATTGAAGAAGATATCACTATAGTACTTGTTTAAAAGGGTTTTATGTAAGTGAATTTTTTGCTTGTTGCAAATTTAACCTGAACTGATCAAATATATAGATCGAATCCCACAAATTCCTATTTAAATCATAATATAAGTTTCAACCATATACAAATTTTGCATATAATATTTCAACATATAATTTCACTGAAGATTTCAATATATATTCTTATTGATTTTTTTTTCGCCATCAATCTTATTGATCTTTGGTTGTGGTTACACGTATCTCATGTGAATATTAAACTCATAAAACCAGTGGAAATGTGCTGCTTCCTTTGAATTTCAACTATTCAATCTATATTTTATAACCAAAGATGTCACTCTTCTATTTGATTTTTTCAACCAAGAAAGAACGGAAATTTCTTGCATCTTTCAGAAAACAAGGTTATGTCGTAATCTTGTATTCTAAATAAAGGCATAAATATATTTTCAATGTGTACGGCTATTTGGGAATATGATTATAAATTGACACAATAGCATATACTTGTGTCAATATTCAGAAAATCAGAAGAAGCAAAAACTCACAAAAGGTGACCTTAGTTACAATCTGTGATTGAACTGCTAATTACATTGCGATGATTCAAACGTTATGTTGTTTCCTCAGCCGCAGTGAAAAAGAGCCACGAGATGTGAAAACTGGTAAAAAAGGAAAGAAAGATGGATCCCTTGTTGTTTTGAAGCCGAGTAAAAAGCGTTCCAGTAAAGGAGATTCAGGAGGAGGAGGAGGATGTTGTTGTGGAGGCGGAGATGGCGGTTGTGGCGGTTGCGGTGGTGGTTGCGGAGGCGGTGGAGATTAATGAACTAATTTAAGGTGATGTTTGATTAATTCCGTTGGTTTTGGTCAACTATATAAGAATTGCCAAATCAGTGGTTCATAAAAGTAATTCCTTAATTATGTAACTATTTCTTTTATATATGTTTGTAAAATTTAACGCGTGGTTTCTTTTATATGTGTTACATAATTGATCTTTTTACAGAGAAAGTTCAATCTTTACAATTTTTATGTTGTCCCATCCCACACGATGGTAATTTGATAGGTAAAATCGAGCAACTTTGACTGACACTAATCGGTAAGCGCCTGACGACCTAAGACCATCACCAACCCAAGCACCCCACTTGGGGTGCTTGTTTTTTTTTTTTTTTGCTTTTTAAAAAAAAAAAAAAAAAAATTAAAAGTAGACCAATCACGGGTCGCCACGTGTCAGTGGGACCCGTGAACAGTGCAAGAACCACAAGAAAGGGGGTGCTTATTTGGGATTTTTAAGCACTTCATTTAGGGGGTGCTAGTGGGCCCCACTGCCTAAGCACCCCACTAAGCACCCCCATTGAGGGTGCTCTAACGGCTAACGCAAAACGTGCAGAACATCAAATTAAATAAATTATTAACAAAAAATTATAAATCAACACAAAGAGTATTGTCGAATCAACTAAACTAACTTAAATTTTGGTTACCACGTGTTGAATTCCTATTCGATCAACGGTATAATACCATAGTAAATGTAAAGAGATCAGAAAGTTTCATATTAATAGTCAAGAATAAACGAGTTTGAAGATTACAAGAACTTAATGAGATCATCTAAATAAATTCTCTTTATAAGTTTTCTAGTTTTCGGAAACGAGATCGTCCTAGATAGGAGAGGTCGTCTCGGACTTCTGGTGGTAATTTTCTGGTAGTTGAAGGCGAGCTCGTCTGGAGTGGAAATTCATTTTGAACTTTTGTGGTCTCTTTCTTTTTCAGCATGTCCTTTCAAATAACCCTGACACTTCCTTTTATAGTGAAAATACAATCTTATCTTCGAGTGGAGCCATCATTTGGTTAATGGGCCGAACCTGATTTTGGACCTACCAGTTGATGGGCTCTTGTGCTATGCCCATATTCAACAATAGCCCTCTCTCCCTCCCCACAATTCACTCAGTGTCAAACTCTGATGAATTTGTATGTTTATGGGACAAAATCAGATCGGTTTATAAATTCTCTGTTCTGTCTTTGTTGAGATAAAAGACTGGTGATTTTCTTCTCTCTATATAAGTGTTTGGGGTGGCAAAACTTGATTTGGTTCCTTTGTATCCAAAAAAAATGTATCTTCTTTCTCTCTCTTTGCCTCTTTTTTTTATTACTTTTTTTTAAAGATAAGGTTAAGGTAATTTTGTGTGGAGGAAAAAAAGAGAGTCGGATTTGATGTTGGTTGATGGGAGGATGGTGACGAGCACAGAGGGCGATGTTGTGATGGAGAATCTCGGGCTTGCTGGCTCGAAATCCCGACGGGAAGGAGGTGATGAGCTAGAGTCGGTGACCTCGTTCGCTAGTGGAGAGACCCGACCATCTATGCTCGTTGTTTCCTTAGTGATTGCTAGTGGAACAATGATGAGCTTGGCGGCAGTGAGCACAAAGAACAATGTCGTAGTGGATGATTTTGAGCTCGTTGGTCTGAGCTTGCGGCAAGGAGATGATGACGAGCTGCTCATTGATTGCGAATATGGGGTAGGCAAGATGAGCAGTTCCGTAGAGGAGGAGCTCGTTCTCATAAATCCGAGCGCGTTAAAAAAGATCTTGTGGGGCTGCTCGTCGATGGTTGTGAAGTGAGCGCTGCAAATGATGCCCCAAAGGGAGCTCCCATGCGTGCGACCCTGGCTTACGCATGGAAGGGGATGATGAACTGACGCTAGTGACCTCGTTTTCTGATGGAGGAGTGAGGTCGGCTTTACTGGTGGTGAATAGACGATGTCGGCATCGTTGTTCGTTTATGGAGAAGAGAGGGGAAGATATAACTCGTATGATAAAGAAACGGCGACCGCTTTGGATGGTGGAGAGATGCGACCATCTCCGCTAGTTGGTTCTTTGATGGTTGCTAATGGGGAAGAGGCGAGCTTAGTTGTGGCTTTTGTTGGTGGAGATATACGACCAAATGTTCTCTCAGTATCTTCGACGACCGTTCATGGACATGAGGTGAAATTGGGTGTGGAGACCTCATTTTCGGATGGAGAGACCATCTCGTTGTGGTCATCGGTGGTAGCCGAGGTCGCCATGTTGGGGTCGTCGTTGACGATTCATGAACCGGAGTCCGTGGAGGTGAGGTTAGATGCTCCTTTGGATGGTGAAGATGAGGTGTCGAGCGCCGATTGCGAGGTTACAACAAGAGAATCTACACTTGAAGTTTCGAACGCGGAGAACTCATTGTCTTCGCCTGGATCTTCTAGAAGAGACTCTGAAACTTTGCCGTCGAGTGAGGGTAGGAATTCGTCGTTGGAGCGTGAACTTGATGCCATATCCGAAGAAGAGGTTGATGTCGTTACCGTGGATGGTGAGAGAGATGAAGTTTCGGTATTGAGGTATACGAGGCTGTTGGTTCTTCCCAAGAGAGTGTAGGCGCAGCTGATGGAGAAGATGGCGAAGTCGCGGCTTAGACGGGTGATGTTTCTACTCATGGAGATGATGATGTTTTCATCATAGAAAATTATAATGATTTTGCCAAGGGAGTTGGTTCTATTGCTGCGAACGAGACGGTTGGGTCGAATCATAGTCTTGGAAAAAGTCTATCAGTGGTGCATAAAGCGTCGCAAGGTGGTAGATCAAAATGTTTCGAGGAGTACTTGGCTGGTTGGAGTGTGTTATCCCCGTGCTAGGTGGTTGTGTTGAAACTGAGGTTGCCATAGGTGTCGTTTTGTTGACTGGTTGTACAGGAGTTGCGATCTCCACGTAGGTCTCCCTGCTGATTGGTTGTAACGGGGTCGCCATTGCAGGTACGGCGTTGGTGGCTAACTGGCTCGAGCTCGTCGCCGCTAACGTCACGTTGCTGATTGGTTGGTCCGAGGTCGTCGACATAGGCACAACCCTTGTGTATGGTAGGCTTGAGGTCGGCGCCATGGCATCATCAGCTGGCTGATCCGAGGTTGTCGTCACTCACATCACGTTACTGGTTGGCTGGCCTGAAATTGTCGTGGTCGCCATGCTTGTCGTTCCTGGTTTTCGATGGTCGCGGAAATCAGGGCCTCTGGTTGCGGAAATCAGGGCTTTCGGTTGCGTTGTGGGTTTTGTGATTGCCGAGCTTTCTTGAAGTAAAGAAGATTCTCATGCCCCATGTTGGGCGCCAATTGTTGAATCCATATTCGGTCAACGATATAATGTGATATTAATTGTAAAAGGATTTGAGAGTTTCGTATTAATAGTCAAGAATGAACAAGCTCGAAGATTACAAGAATTTAAATAGATCGTCTAAACGAATTTTCTTTACCAGTTTTCTGCTCGTCGGAATGAGCTCGTCCTAGATAAGAGAGGTCGTCTCAGACTTCTGGTGCTAGTTTTCTGGTTGCGAAGGCGATTTCATCCGGAGTAGAGAAGTCGTCTTGGACTTTTGTGGTCTCTCTCTTTTTAGTATGTCCTTTCAAATGACTCTGACACCTCCTTTTATAGTAAAAATATAATCTTATCTTCTAGAGGCACCATCATTTGGTAAATAGTCCGAGTCTGATTTTAGGCCTAGCAATTAATGGACTTTTGTTCTAGGCCCATCTCCAACACCACATACTTGTTAAATCAAGACTTATAATTGTAAATATATTTAAACTGAGTTTTGAAACACAAGTAACCATAATCTTAAAGTTTTAAGAACCATCAGAAGCTGCTTAGAATCGCCTAAAGTTGCATGTGATGCTTATAAACCCGTGTAGAACCATACTACCTCAATTTATTTAGTAACATATTTTTTTAATTTTAACACGACGAAAATCATTATCACGGTCTGTTGACCGCTCAGTGTATATAGATATATTAGTCGTCGTCGTCGAACTAAATCATCCCTTGTGATAGGCTTTTATTCATATATTTGAGATGTTTGAATACTTGGCTCCTAAAACTGTTAATAATGTGATGTTTCCGAAGAAGTTTCAACTGTAGTGTAAATGTGCATCTCATTCTTTGGTTGCTGGTTGACTCTATATTAAGTTGGCAGCTACTACTATAATTATACGTGTTATATAGTTGTCAAACATTCACGGCAATTTGGGCTATATAAATGACTTTTACATCATCTGTATTTTGTATCAGTATTCACACCATTTATGAAAATGCTTATACAATTTTTCTTGAACAAAAAAACGTAAGCTTTGTCTGTATTTTGTCGAATGTTAAGTGTTGCTTCTGCCCCAATTAAGAAAAAGCAGCGGGGTGTTAAAAAAAGATGGAGGACTCGTTTTTTTTGACTAAAAAATTTCAATTAAAAAACATAAACTATTACAAGATAATACTAAAAGTCTTATAGTTGAGAACAGTTAGCATGAAGCAAGCAAGCGTCACAAATATTTGAGTCCCAACCCTATGAAACAACACAAAGGTAAAGACTAGAAACCCCATATTGCAATAGAAAAGTAGAGCTAGTGACAAGAACCATGACTACGTCGATCGCACTTTTCTCTCCCTCAAACTGTTTTCCATTCCTTGTCTTGGTATTTGATATGAGGCTTTGTCTCCCTCCCGACTTAAATAGAAAGCTCAGTCTCAATTTCATCCAAAACTCCTAGCACTGTGAAATAAGGACTCTTAAATGCAGTAACCAGAGGAGTGGCTGGTTAAACGATCAACAACTAAAGGTTCTCGGCCATTGTTGTTGATAATGCTTGATGGAGAAGATTCCATAATAGATGTTGTAGTGGGAGCAGACTGTGATTCTACTAATGTTGAGAAAGTGTTGAAAGTGTTAAGTGAAGTAGCTGGATTCTCCTGTTGGAAGCAAGAAGAAGATGAGATAGAAGTATCTGAAAGAGTCAAAGGATGATAATGGGTAGCCTCCATAACCGGTTGCATCTCTTTGGTGAGTCTCTGAGACACAACGGCAGTAGATTTCAAGGTAGTAAGCAAGAGGCATTTACTGGCATTTTGATCTTTTTGTTGGATATTGTGTGACGAAGAGGCAACATTATCACTTTGATGCAAGATAGGATCAAGGTCCACAACATGGATTTCACCGCTGATAGAAGCAGTATTTGAAGCCCAAATTGATTCATGTTGTGGTGTAAAAGGTAGGACGCACATCTTTGCTTTGTGGCCTAAATTACCACATCTCTCACGGGTGGAAGAGATCCGCATATAATCAACATTAACAAGGTATGTACTGGCCTTTTATCGTCAAGAGCAATAAGCTTTGGAAAATCTCTATCCAATTTCATCTCCACTAAAACCTTAGCTTCACCCATACTAGTAGGATCAAGACATGGTTTATTGTTTAGAATAGGTTCCCCGAGACCTGAGGTAACATGATTTATTCCAAGTCTTTAGTAACAATTAGGGATATTCTTAAAATTGACCCAAATCAGAAGCGTAGATATTTAAGGTATTTTGAAAGAACTTTCGGGAGTCTAGGGTAGGAAAAATAGTAAACAATCATCTATATGCCAAAATCCTCTCTGAATAACCCACTGACTATTAGGTTGGTGCGGAATATGGAACATAAAGGATGATTCAGCAATATTCTTGCAAGATGTCTTACAGCTTCTACCCCAAATTTAATTTACCACACATGCACCAGACCACAAGGTGGTAGAGAACACCTATGGAACTTTCCTATGATATACTCATCCTTATTTTCATGACCTAGCTTAAGTACTTTATAGGGAATAAATACCTTGGGCATACCATCCAGTCTATAAGTAGGTGAAGCTGCTCGGTAGAGATTCCGTTACTGAGGCTCTAATCTCGCAGCCCATGGGAATCTAAGGCTTCCATCAGGTTTTAGTACCATAGGAGAAAACTTCTCAATCGGAGGCTAAAGAGTACGCGTGAGATGCTTTCCCTTTGGTTTCTTTTTTAAAATCATTTAAAGTCGGCCAGAGAGAAGCTAATTGGTTCCATGAAAGCAATGAATCACAGTCTCGAGGAGTACTTGGACCGGGCGTAGTGGCATGAGGCGTAAAGAAGAGTTGTTCTGCCCAAGACCCCAAAAAAGGGACAAATTTGGCTTTATCTTGAGGAACCATGTGTGATTGTAGCGTTGGTTCTTTGTTGACCTGAAGACCGAGTGGTTCCTAAGGAAGAGAAGATTGATCAAGTACATAATGAGATAGTCGGCAAAGCATTGATGACATGTTCACTTGGTAAACCGTTGTTGACCAATGGTGGGTCTATGGTGATAGAGGGTGGAGCCATCTCCATTTCTTCCTGAATGCTACGTTCAACTTGAGAGACAAAGAAGAGTCTGGTCAACAGATTGTGAAACTATCTCCACTTCTTCCGGAGAGCTTCAACCAGACTGCGAGAGAGAGTATAGAGTCTCACCTTCAAAGATTCCACCTAGGGCATTCATAATCACTGTGAGCATGAGTCGAAGACATTATGTTGAGAAAGGTAGCAGAATACGGAGATAGAGACAGATGGTTGACTTGATCTAGAGTGGATTCTAGAGCATATGTGGCTTGATATAGGGAGGCTTTGTTCGAATATGTATGGGCCGACAAAGACAAAGCATTTGGAGTCGATAAAGATACCTTGATTTGTCTTCGGAGATTTAAAGGGTCGACGACGAATCTTTATTTGTGGAGACCATGACGCTTTGAAGGAGGCCATGTGAGGAGAAAATGATGAGAGCTTGGGGATGTACCAGCACTACAAGAAAACAGGCTCATACCGAGGGCCAAAATCGTCGGTATGTCGTCGGAATAACCGTATTCCGACGACATACCGAGGAAATATGTCCTCGGAAAAAACTCTTCAGAATTTCATTTTTCCTCGGAATTCCCTCGGAATTTTCTGACGGAATTCCGAGGAAACATAATTCCGAAGAAACTGTGAGGATCACAGTTCATCGGAAAAGTCCTCGGAATATACCGAGGAATCTATCCCTCGGTATATACCGAGGACACTTCCGAGGGACGAATCCTCGGAAGTTCTGACGAATTGTTCCGAGGAAGCCTGCCCTCGGAAAATTCTGAGGGTTCTTCCTCGGAAAATTCCGAGGGAGCTCTTCCTCGGAAAATTCCGAGGAAGCCTTCCCTCGGAAAATACCGAGGGAGCCGTTCCTCGGAAATTTTCGAGGGCAGGCTTCCTCTGTATATTCCAACGACTATGATCGTCGGAATATTCCGAGAGAGCTCTTCCTCGGAATATCCAATTTTTTTTTTTTTTTAAATTAAATTTTTGAAATTTAAATTCAAAAAATATAAAATTAAAATTAAAATTGAAAACATATTATATAAAATTCAAATTCGTACAAATAAAAATAAAACATTTCGAGTTTTTGAAAAAAAAACTACGGATTTTGGGCGTTCGGGTCTGGCATGGTCGGGAACACCTCGTTCGGGTGCAACCTCCTCATCATCTCCATCATTTGCTCGTTCAGCTTCCTCTGTGCCTCAAAGCCCGCCTGTTGAGTCGCCATCTGGGTCTCCAACGCAGATATGCGATCATCCTTGTCCTGCAACTGACCCATAAGTACTTCTGGATCAACAAATGGCGGTGGTGCAGTAGAAGACGGAACCGACCGGGACCGAAGACCCAAACCGAACAAACGTCCCTTCTTCTTTGGAACCGACTGAAATAGAAAAGTGCCAAATTTAAATAATAGAAAAGATGAATTGAACTTAAAAAAAAGAACTTACCGATTCAACGATTTCGTTGATCCGAACCCGAGGCAAGTAGGTCGAACCCGTCGAATCATCATCCTCGGTTTGAAGCTGAGACACTTCGTCTTCCAGCTGAGTGTCGATCAGGGTGACCACATCCCTCACAACACCATCATCAATCTGGCCGGTCTTCTTGTTGGTATACGCCCTCTTCATTAGGGCGAGATCATCAACTGGCTCGCCCTCATTTTCTTCCGCCTTGAAAAAAACATAAATTAAACAAACATTAGTAATTAGAAGAAATGCACAAAAATAAAACTTAAAAACTTAAATAATAGAATAAAAAGTGACTAGCTTACCATGCGATCCCCAGAGTGGCAATAGATTGAGCACCCAAGTTATGCTTGAAGACGCCCTTCCCTTTACGATCGCTCATGCGGTTGGTGAGTTGGTGGAAGAAGTTTGTTTCGTCTCATCTTTACTCCAATGCACACCCAACTCCTGCCAGACCGTGAGGTTCATCAACTTTGGGACCTTTTAATAAAAAAAAATTGTTAAATAAATAAAAAATATTTTATTAAATTAAAAAATTGTTTAATAAATAAAAATCAACCTTGTTTATTTTCCACTTCTTCTTCCACTCGTGGATCTGCTTCCCATAGTTGTCCATAACTTTATGGATGAAGTGGTGATAGATATACAACATATCATCGGCATTCCAGTTGAATTCTTACTGAAAATAAAACACAATTAGTAGAAAATTTATATTAAAGATTAAAAATATAAGTAAAAAATTAGAATACTTACCGCAAACTGTTGAAACCACAGATGCTGCTTGTCGGTAGGGATGTCGATGAAAGTCGTATGTCCCTTGTCGAGGGCCGAGTACATCATACGGTTGATCCATGCGCTGATCCCGTTCGAGGATCGGTTGAACCTAATAAAAAGAAGAAATTATTAAAAATGAATCAAATTTTAATGAAAAAATAGGTTTAATTACCATGTTTGACCCCGTCCACGTGGATACGGAGTGAGATAGGGAAGATGGTCACGACCGGGCGTCGAACAAACTCCGCAACTCTCATCACTCCCAGAGGACCCTCAGGAGCAGGAGCAGGAGCAGGAGCGTGTGCAGCAACGGGAGCGGGAGGAGCAGGAGAGGGAAATGGAGAGGGAGATGTACGGTAGGAGCTGTGGGGCGATACGAAACCCTGAATGGAGTGGCTCCCCGTACCACCACGACTACGACGCTGTCGAGGCCGGCTATGATCATCATAAGACCTGTATATATATATTTTAAAAAAAAAATCCCAAATAATAGTTTTTAATCACAAAAGATGTTTTATAGATATTAAAAATGTTTAATAAATATATAAATGATTTTATAATACAAAAAATAGATTTTATATACAAAAAACGTTTTCATAACCACAAAATTAATAAAAACAAAAAAAAATCCAAAAAGTTTTCATAATCATATTACTCACCAAAAAATAGTTTTAATAAAAAATAGTTTAATAATTACAAAAATAGTTTTAATATATAAAAAGTATAATTTTTTTATAAATTGTTATTATACATGATTTATACATACATACATATATGTATAAAAATTATTAAAAATTTTAAAAATTGTTATTATACATAATTTTTATATATATATATGTATAAAAAATTATAAATCGTTTATAAATATACAAAAAGGTTTATAAATATTTTTAAAATTTTTAGAAAACGTTTTATTATACATAGTTTATTACTAGAAACTTGAAAAACGTTTTTAAAAATCGAAAAACATTTTTAAAAATCAAAAAACGTTTTAAAAATACAAAAACGTTTTGAATTTTAACCAAAACAAAAAATAATTCCAAAAAAAAACTAAAACAACAATCAAAACAACAATCCTAACTTAAACTATCCATTCAATCCTAAACTATCCATCAAACAACCTAAAATCCGAAAATCTAATCTCACAAACCCTAAGAAATTGAAAAATACAAGGTTTTCATAGATTCTTACATGATTTTAGAAGTGAAGAAGAGATGTGGGCTTGGGTAGTCAATTCGCCGGCGAGAATTGAGAGAGATCGGAGAGAATTGAGAGAGATGAGAGAATTAAGAGAGATGCGGCGGAGAAGAAGAAGAAGAAGAAGTGTTATGTTATATATTTAATGATTCCGACGGACACGGGGTCGTCGGTATTCCGTCGGAATCATTAAATATATAACACTTTAGGGTTTGCAAAAATTTTCACGCGGATTGGTTTTCCCGGGTAAGTAAATTCCGATGGAAAGTATCTTCCTCGGAATTCCCTCAGAATATTCCAAGGAAATTCCGAGGAAACAGGGTTTGGGGTTTCAAAACCTCGATTTTTTTTGCCGTATTTCATTTCTTATACAAATGTAATGCATACCATTGAGGATTCTTTGTATAGATGATTCTAAACCATGAAATAACAAAATTTCAAAAACAATTGTAAGTATTCCCTTTAACGTTTATTAAAGTGTATAAGTGTGTCTCTTATGTTTTGTGGTTTTCATTCATGCAATCGTAAAAGTGTTTGTTATCGTCTAAAACACCAAATTTTGACTTCATAATCTGGTTAAGACACTTAATGAAGGGTATATACGTGTTATTCAATCCGCAAAACGTTGTTTTCGGTTGAAAACCTCTAGTTCCTCGGAACAATATTGAAATTGGATTTTTCCGAGGAGCAGTCTTCCTCAGAACAATTCGTCGGAATTTCCTCAGAAAATTCCGAGGAAATACTGAAAGCCATTACATTCCTCGGAATTTCCTTGGAATTTTCTGAGGAAATTCTGAGGAACTAGGGGTTTTAAACCGAAAACCCATACTTTCCTCGGAATTTCCTCGGAATATTCTGAGGGATTTCCGAGGAAAAATAGTTTATAATCAAATCCCTAAATTGAGAAGGTGAATTCCGAGGAAATTCCGAAGAAAACCTGAAGTCCCTCAAAATTTCCTCGGTATTTCTATTAAAAAAGAAGAAGCTAGTTTGTTTCCGAGTCATCATCACCAGATGAATCTGAATCTGGATCTTGGTGAAACTCTCCAATAACTAGTTCATTCTCTGCGTGAACGATGGCTTCGTCTGCGAAGTCGGTTAAATCGACTACAAGGCCACCTTATGCTACATCTTCTGCTGCACTTAAGTTGTCGGATGTGATTGGTTGTAGTGGGTCTTCCAGCTCAGAACTTCCTTGAACTCAGCCTCTCGGGTTGAGAATTGTAACAGTAACCCATGGATCATCTCTATTCCTTACCCGGGGGTACTTGATATAACAAACCTGTAACATTTAAAAAATTATTAGTAAAAATATAAATTATGATCAATCATTCTGAATAATTAACATTTAATTACCTGATCGGCCTGAGAAGCAAGAATGAAAGGATCATAATATTGCAGTTTTCGCCTCGAATGTACTGATGTAACACCAAATGCATCTGTTCTCACACCTCGATCTGGAGTGTTGTCGTGCCAATCAGAATAGAAAACAGTACAGCGCAATCCAAGCATGCCCAAATACTTGATTTCCATAATCTCATGTATGTGTCTGTAGTATACATCATCTCCTGATGCAGAACAAACACCAGCATCATAGGTCGTACGCGAACGTCTCCTCTTTTCAGTTGTGAATGCATATCCTCGAGTACAAAATCTCGGATATGACTTCACAACATAGTTTGGTCCAACCACCATCTCGCGTATCCAATCGTCAAATGTTTCACCTCTGGTCAAACCAACAGACACCTATTAATAGCACATATATAATGAATTAGTATAAATATGTGATAAATGATATTTCAATTTGTATAAATATGTGATAAATGATATTTTAATTTGTTAAGACATTCACATAAGTAAACATCCATCCAACAAATTCTCTCTGCTTAATTTCTTCTAGTTTCTCCTCTGTGGCGTATCTATATTCGAATCTCTTTTATGCCATGAAAATCTTGTACATGTGATGACAATAATGTAATTAATTAAGATATAAATATTAATTTGTTAAAATAAAAATTTGTAAGATAATAAACTCACCTCTCATATTGAAGAACATCTT
This sequence comes from Moricandia moricandioides, assembly GCA_905132885.1. Taxonomy (NCBI): domain Eukaryota; kingdom Viridiplantae; phylum Streptophyta; class Magnoliopsida; order Brassicales; family Brassicaceae; genus Moricandia; species Moricandia moricandioides. The sequence goes on from CAJHQQ010002022.1 coordinate 42,400, forward strand.
CGCAGTTGGTGAGCAAATATGTTTGCAAATGACTTCGCTCTTGCTCAGTAAGTCGACGGTCCTTTGGTTTTCCGCTAAGTCGTCCAACATCTGTGAAAATATTTGGAACCTTAACATGATATGTTGCCCGTTCGCCTCTATCATCATGCCGAGCAGGTCTTCTGTTTTTGGTCTGAACTCCTGCTGGAAAGTAGTACTCAGCAAAGTTTGAAATTTCTTCATTGATCATCTGTGCGACTATAGAACCTTCCACCCTACTTAAATTTTTTCACCTTCTTCTTCAAATGGAACATATACCGTTCATACAAATACATCCATCTATACTGCACAGGACCATCAAGTTCCAATTCTCTTGCCAGGTGAATAACAAGATGCTCCATAACATCAAAAAATGAGGGAGAAAATATTTTCTCAAGGTTGCACTGAATCACGGCTATGTTAGTCTTCAGATTTTCAATACCTTCAAGAGTCACTGATCTGGTGCATAAATCGCGAAAGAAAGCACTTATCCCTGCAATTGCTTCATGAACATTTCGTGGTAATAGTTCCTTGAAGGCAAACGGAAGGAGGCGCTGCATCAACACATGGCAATCGTGACTTTTCAAGCCAATAAACTTTCCTTCCTTTCTGTCGATACAGTTACGCAAATTAGATGTGTAACCGTCTGGAAACTCCACATTGTTTGAAATCCAATCAAATAACGCATTTTTTCCCTCTGCATCAAGTCGGTATATGGGAAAAAGAGCCCTACCATTCCCATCAACATGAAGTTCTGAACGAGCACATATATCGACTAAATCCAGTCTTGACTTCAAATTATCCTTTGTTTTACCTTGAACGTTAAGGATCGTGTTCATGAGATTGTCAAAAAATTTCTTCTCAATATGCATGACATCTAAATTATGTCTTAGCAGATGATCCTCCGAGTAGGGCAGATCCCAAAAAATACTTTTTTTTGTGCCAGTTATGTAGTTCTCCAACAGCATCTACCAGAAAATGCTCATGCCCACCGACGTCTAGCGTCCTGGCTGCACTAAAATCTCTTAGTTGTGTCTTCAAACCTTTCCCACTAACTTCTTCATGTGGACCATCAAACACCTGCTTGTTCTTCCTAAACAAAGTCTTACTCCGACGGTATGGATGATCAGGTGGTAGGAATCGTCTGTGACAGTCAAACCAACACGTTTTTCTTCCATTCTTTAGTTGGAAAGCATCTGTGTCATCTTGACAATATGGACATGATAGCCTCCCATGCGTTGTCCATCCAGATAACATACCATATGCTAGAAAATCACTTATTGTCCACATTAGTATTGCCCGCATTTGAAAGTTCTCTTTACACGAAATATCGTATGTTTCAGCACCTTCAGCCCATAGTTGTTGCAACTCATATATTAGTGGCAGAAGAAACACATCAAGTGATCTCTTAGGATGCTCTGGTCCGGGAACGAGAATGGAGAGAAACAGAAACTCTCGTCGCAAGCACAAGTTTGGGGGTAAGTTGTATGGTGTAACAATGACTGGCCATAGAGAATATTGTCTTCCACTCTTCCCATACGGGCTGAAACCATCAGTACATAATCCAAGGTAGACATTTCTTCTCTCATACGCAAAGTCGGGATACTTTGATTGGAAATGCTTCCACGCTTTTGCATCTGAAGGATGTCTAATCTCACCATCAGTTGAGTGCTCCGCATGCCATCTCATTCGTTGCGCTGTGCGTTCCGAAAGATACAACCTCTGCAACTTTTCCGTCAAAGGCAAATACCACATCCTTTTATATGGCACTGGAACTCTTCCACTCGTATCTTTATAACGAGGCTTCCCACAAAATTTGCATGTAATCTGCTGGTCATTCGCCCTCCAATAAATCATGCAGTTATCGCTGCATACATCTATTACCTGATAAGATAAACCAACACCAGCTACGAGTTTCTGAACCTCATAGTATGAACCTGGAGCTACATTATCCTCAGGTAGAATACCTTTAACAAAATCAGCTATCGCATCCACACAGTCTTCAGCCAAGTTATAATCTGTTTTAATGCCCATCAGTCTTGTAGCAGATGATAAAGCTGAATGACCTTCTCTGCAACCTTCGTACAATGGTTGCTTTCCAGCATCCAACATATCATAAAATCTCTTAGCTTCTGCATTGGGTAAATCTTCCCCTCTAAAATGATCATTTACCATCTGCTCAGTACCTACACCATAATCTACATCCGTTCTAATTGGTTTTTCTAATCTAACTGTCGGCTGAGGTTCGCTAGTACTACCAAGTTCATAATTAGTTTCCTCATGATGATACCAAATTTTGTAACTTCGTGTAAACTCACTCAAATATAGATGAGTCCAAACATCTCACTCTTTAATAACCTTTCTATTTTTACAATTAGAGCAAGGACATCTTAACTTACATGTTTCTGCTTCCGGTTGTCGGCGAACTAACCCCATGAATTCGGTTATACCTCGTTGGTATTCTTCCGTAAGCAATCTCGTGTCCGGATCCAAATGAGGTCGATCGATCCAAGAACGAAAATAATTTGAAGAAGACATGTTTTTTTGAAACCAAATTCGTGATAGTAGGAGGGAAAAAGAAGAAATGGAGTGAATGAAGAGGAAGAGGGGTGGCTGTATTTATAGATGAAATCCTGCTGACATACTGAGGAAATTCCGAGGAAATTCCGAGGAGAACCGACACTTCCTCGGAATTTTTAAAATCCTCCAACGGCTCTCCAACGGCTCTCTAACAGCTACAAAAAGTCCTCGGAATTTTTAAAATCCCCGTCGGTTTTTTCTGACGAACATGGTTTCCTCGGTATTCCCTTGGAATATACCGAGGAAACCACATTTCTTGGTTTCCTCGGTATTTCCTCGGTTTTTGGTCAGAAAATTCCGAGGAACTCATTTTCCCTCAGTATGTCCCTCAGAATAACGATGTTTTCTTGTAGTGCAGCGAGAACAAATGCCGTGAAGTCGACGGGGTCACAAATTTGATTAACGTAGGGTTTCACTTCAAGTTTGTCTTGGAGGCCTTGTTGTTGTAAAGTCGACTAAACCAGATACCGGCTTATACAAGTGGGCGACTAGTGTAATTTCCCCGCAACCCATATCACAAAAAGCATAAATTCTCAAAATTTATTTTAATTTTATTTTTATAAATAAATATCACTTGTTGATAACAATTTTTTTATTATATATGTTCAATTAAAATGTGGTTCCTATATTTTTATAACTATATTTATTACTAAAATTTTAAATAAAAAGTTTAAAGATACGCTAAACACTTTTAAAAAATAAAACAAAAGTCATTTCAACAAACAATAATTTTGCCAAAGGTCCCAAATTTGTTTGAGCCGGCCTTCACTAAACCTAAGAAACGTCGCAATGAAGACGTATAAGTAGTGTCGTGCTTAGTGAAGGATATTTGAAATTGTGTTAACTAATTTTATAAAAATATTATAGGGCATCAAATTTATATTTTACACATAAACAAACTTCCTTAATGCTTCTTCACTTGTTATATTCCTCATATTAAAAGAGATGCATTTTTATTAAACAATTTTACCTAAGTTTTATTAACAAGTATATCATTGTGAGGTGGCATCACAGAGAAAGTTTTAACGTAACACATTTTTACGTGTCATCACCCTAATAATTCTCACAATTTATCCTGACGCATTGTCACCACAAGCACTCTCATAGACAATATCAAATAACCTTTTCTTTCCTTTAATGAATATTGAGTTACCGAATATGATTTAAAATACATATGATAATTGTAATTATACTGAAAAATAAAAATTTAATAACAATTTTTATATCTTCTATTATTTTTTTAAATTTTATATTATTAAAATAAATTAATCATTCATATTAACCATATAATAAATTTTTATTTTTTCTTATATGTTATATTTTAAATTTAAAAATAATTATAAATTACTAAAATTTATAAAATTATGAAGATTCATTAAATAGATATTCAAATTATCTATATATTAATATCATTTAAATTAATTTATATACCATATTAAAAATTCATAACTATATTAAATTTGTAATAGATATTCAAATTAAATAAATATATATATATATATCTTTAATAAATATTTTGTCAAATATATTATTACCTAGTAGATCAATAAATCAGAAGCAATGTTCTCCTCACTTATTTTCTATAATTACAACTTACATGTTATGATCAGTTAATTATAGTTATATCATATTTTTACTCTTTGTATTTATCCAAACGATCATGCTTTTTTACAATACTATTTTTTTCTTATTCATCTATATATATATATATATATATATATATATATTAATCTATTTTATTTATTATTTATGAGTTTATCAATTTAAAATAAACTATGTGAAAAATAGACTAACTTTGTAGGTTGCAGTTTTATATTTTTAAACTAAAACTAAAATGATAATAAATATAAGGTATATTTTATATCAAAATTTTATTTTAAAATAAAATTTGATTACTTATACTAGTGGTCGGTCCGCGCTATGCGTGGAATGTGGTGTACTTTTATTTGCGTTATACTTTTTTCTGTAAATGTTTTTTTGGTTGTTGGTAGATTTGCATTTGGATATATTAATTGTGTGAATGTTCTTAGTTTTTGAAAATATTGTTCGTGATAAAGTGATTACCGTTCGAAAATTGGGGGATGATGGTGTGAGTGAGTTCGGCAGGTGAAATTAGTTTGTGAAATTAGTTTAGTTTATAGAAAACTGGTGAATTTAATTTGTTAACATTTGGTTTATTAGTTAGTGTATTCGTTTATGTTTAGAAAGTGTACCATTCAAAATTGAGAAGCATTGTGGGCTGACATATTATTAAGAATGTCTAGGCTTGTGAGTATATCTTAATTGTTAGACTTTATAATATCTGTAGTCATATTCATCTTCTTTTTTTAGTCAAATTCATCTTAGTTATTGGTTATATTTGCAAATGCTGTGAATAATTGTGGCCTAATTTTTTTTCTTTAATTTTGTCTAATTGGGTTTGTAAAATATTGATAGACCTTTTATGGGAGAAATTAGGATGATTAGTATTAGTTTATAAGTGATCTATCTGTGAATTGATAATAACTGTGAAAGCAATGGGCCCAAATTAGAGAAGTCTTCAAGCCCAGTTCAGAAAACCTGCAAACATTAGGAGATAAATTATGTCATAAACTAAAGTTTAAATTACTTAGGATAATCTTTATCTAAATGCTATAGGGATTAGGAACTTCTAATAAGTTATATATATAGAGGTTCTATGATCATTCAATGGTGTGGTTTTTTCAAGGTTTATACGAGATATAAAAGTTCTTGGGTCAAAGGTTTTAAGCATAACTCTAAAAGAAATTCCTTAACAAGTGGTATCAGAGCATTCAGGTCTTTTGGAGAACAAGGGTGCTTTTAACAGAATGTCAACCCTAAGAATTGATGTCGACAGATTTGATGGAACAGGAGATTTTTCGCTATGGAAGGTTCGCATGATGGCTCACTTTGGTGTCCTAGGGTTAATGGATATCCTAACAGATGATAAGCTGTTTAAAGACTCACCCATCACCAAAAACGAAGGAGATACATCTCAAACGGATTCGCAAAAGGAAACCAAGGATGCCACCGCAACGATTGATCCCATTAAACTCGAGAAGTCTGAAAAGGCAAAAGATCTTATTGTTGTAAACTTAGGAAATCAAGTCTTAAGGAAAATCAGTCATTGTGATACAGCAGCAGCTATGTGGACAGCTCTAAACACTCTGTACACCGAGACATCTTTACCGAATCAAATTTATTTGCAGCACAAGTTTTATACGTTTAAGATGAATGACTCTAAAGGCATCGATGCAAACGTGGATGATTTCCTAAAACTTGTAGCAGATTTAAACAATCTTAACGTGGAAGTTGCCGAAGAAGTTCAAGCTATATTGTTACTAAACTCAATGCCACCACGTTATGATCAACTAAAAGAGACTCTCAAGTATGGGCGAGACACTCTCAAGATCAACAAAGTAACAGGAGCTGCGCGATCAAAGGAACGAGAGTTATTGGAAAGCGGTAAACTTTCTAGGTCACAAGATGAGGGATTATATGTAGAGGACAGAGGAAGGACACAAAATCGACTTAACCAAGGAGGAAATAGGCATTGGAAAGGAAGGTCTAAAAGCAGGTATGGGAGATCCAAGTCAAGATCCAAGTATGACAAGAACAATAAAGGTTGCTTTGTGTGTGGAAAAGAAGGACATTGGAAGCGAGAATGTCCAGAAAGGAAATCCTACAAAACTGCAAATATGGCTGCAGAACCAAAACAACCATTAGTATTGACAGTCAGTACAAACGAAACAACAGACGAATGGGTAATGGACTCGGGATGTTCTTTCCATATCACACCTAACAAGGACGTGCTATTTGACCTAGAAGAAACCGAAGGAGGCAGAGTCCTAATGGCAAATAACACCCATTGTGAAGTAAAAGGTATTGGAAAAATAAAGATAGTAAGGCCAGACGGAGCTGTGGTGGTTCTCACAGGCGTGAGGTTCATGCCAAGCATGAGTAGGAATTTAATATCCTATGGGATGCTAGAACGATCAGGATGTCAATATGAGGGAAAAAACTTTATGATAAGGTTCTACAAGAATGGCAAAGAGATTCTATCAGGGAAGTTCAACGAAGGCCTATACTATTTACAAGGATCAGTATCAAAGGGAGAGGTTAACATATCAAAGGCAGCAATTGACAAGACGTCCATATTGCATTCTCGATTATGCCATATGGGTTTAAAAAATCTGAATGTGCTAGTGGAAAAGGGGTACATTCCAAAGAAAGAAACTAGACTTCTGTGAGACCTGCGCATTAGGAAAATCTCACAAACAGAGCTTCACAGCTGCTAAACATACCACTAAAGAAATCCTTGAGTATGTCCACTCAGATCTATGGGGTTCTCCATCCACGCCAGAAAGCCTAGCCGGAAGTAAGTACTTTATAAGCTTTATTGATGACTACTCACGGAAAGTATGGATATATTTTTTAAAAACAAAAGACGAAGCCTTCAGCAAATTTAAAGAGTGGAAAGAAGCCGTTGAAAACCAAACAAGGAAGAAAATAAAGTGCTTAAGAACGGACAATGGTCTTGAGTTTTGCAACCAACAGTTCGATCAACTTTGCAGAGACTCTGGGATAAAGAGACACAAGACATGTCCGTATACTCCACAACAAAATGGGGTTTCAGAAAGAATGAATCGAACAATCATGGACAAAGTCTGGTGCATGCTCGTGGAGACTGGATTAGGACAAGAGTTCTGGGCTGAAGCTGCTTCAACAGCTACATATATAATCAACAGGTCGCCAAACTCGTCTATTGATTATGAACTACCTTAAGAGCGCTGGACTAGTACAAAGTGTGATTTAAGCAATATCAAGAGATTCGGATGTTCGGCTTATGTTCATAAAATACAAGGAAAAACAAGTCCCAGGGCCATAAAAGGAGTGTTTATGGGATATCCTTTTGGAACAAAGGGTTATCGTGTGTGGATACCTGACACCAGTAAATGTGACACAAGTAGGAACGTGGTATTTAATGAAGATGAGATATATAAGCACACGAAAGACACCAAAAGTGAAACTATTGAAAGAAACGGAAGTGAAAGGTGTTCAAGGCGAGTTACATTTAAAGAAAATCTGATAGAAGGACCCACTCCACAACAGAATGAAGATAAGGAGATATCATCTTCAGGTGGAGCATCTGATGCGTCTGAAATACCCCGTGATTTAGAAGAGGATTTGTCAGGAGAGGAAGAAGAAAGTGAGTCAGAAACAAATATAGAAGACTATATGCTAGCAAGGGATCGAGTCAGAAGGCACATCAAACCACCATCCAGATTCGGAGACTCAGACTTTGTGGCATACGCACTAGCAGCAGCAAATGAATTAGAAATTGAAGAACCTAAGACTTATGTTGAGGCTATCACGAGTAAAAAGAGAAAACTATGGATGAATGGAGCAAATGAAGAAATGGATTCGCTTAAAAGAAATAACACTTGGATTCTGATTGAAAAACCAAAGGATGCAAAAGTTATAGGATGCAAGTGGATCTTCAAGTTAAAACCCGGGATACCAGGAGTCGAAGAACCAAGGTATAAGGTTAGATTAGTGGCACAAGGTTTTTCTCAAAAGGAAGGGATCGATTACAATGAAGTATTCTCTCCAGTAGTGAAACATGTGTCAATTCGCATCATGTTGTCTATCGTGGTTAACAATGACTATGAGCTTGAGCAAATGGATGTCAAAACTGCATTCTTACATGGAGAGTTGGAAGAAAGAATTCTTATGAAACAACCTGAAGGTTTCATTGAGAAAGGTGATGAAAACAAAGTGTGTTTGCTAAAGAAATCGCTGTATGGCCTAAAGCAATCCCCAAGGCAATGGAATTATAAGTTTGATTGTTTTATGAAGGCTCAACAGTTCATAAGAAGCAGAGAAGATCCATGTGTTTACATGAAGAATGTCAACACGACTCAAGCTATATTTCTACTCTTATATGTGGATGATATGCTCATAGCATCAGGGGATCATAAGGAGATAAGAAGCATTAAAGAAAGTCTGAGCAGGGAATTTGAAATGAAAGATTTAGGAAAGGCTTCACAAATATTAGGAATGGATATCATAAGAGATAGAACCAAAGGAACCATAATATTATCGCAGGAGAGTTACCTAAGAAAGGTAGTGGAAGCCTTTGGAATGACAAACACTAAAGCCGTGGCAACCCCTACTTCATCCCAATTCAAACTACGAAGTCTTACATCCGATCAAAAGAATGAAGAAGAAATGCACATGGAAGAGATACCTTATGCGAGTGCAGTAGGGAGTGTTATGTACGCTATGGTTGGTTCTCGACCTGATCTAGGTTTTGCAGTGGGATTAATAAGCAGATTTATGTCAGAACCTAGTAGAGAACACTGGTCAGCTGCTAAGTGGGTTTTAAGGTATCTAAAGGGAGCTGCAGGAAGATGCCTTACCTTCACAAAGGCATCAAGATTTAGCATTGAAGGATTTTGTGATTCGGATTATGCTACTGATCTCGACAGAAGAAGATCAGTCACTGGATATGTGTTTCAAGTTTTGGGGAATACAGTGAGCTGGAAATCTGGGTTACAAGATGTAGTAGCTCTTTCTACAACCGAAGCAGAATACATGGCTCTTACTGCGGCTGCGAAAGAAGCTCTATGGCTAAGACGAATATGCAAGGAATTGGGGTTTGTTCAAGAAAGCGTCAAGATAAATTGCGATTCTCAAAGTGCAATTGCCCTAGCAAAGAATCACGTACATCACGAGCGAACTAAACATATAGACACTAAATACCATTTCATCAGAGATGCACTAGAAGAAGGCGGGGTTACTATATCTAAGGTCCATACTAGCAAAAATCCAGCAGACTTTCTAACTAAAGCCTTACCTGGGCAAAAGTTTGACCTCTGTTGTGAACTCCTTAAAATCATTTAAAAGAAGGGCTAGGCAGGTAATGGTGTTGTCGACTCACCTCGCACAAGAAGAAGTAATAGGATTAGAGCTGAAATATTACTTCTTGTCGATAACAAAGAAGCTCAAGGCACCGTAAATACATTACCAGCTAAGTAGATGCGAGGCAAGTCTCGGCTAAAGAAGGAACAGCTGGAGCATGAATTACAATCTTGACGGTAAAAAGAACCTGAATGTCCAAAGATAGCATTGTAAGAGAGAACGTCTTAAACAGTGATAAAAGAAACTGAAGGGAGACGAGTACCTCAAGCGTGACAAGGGATCTCAAAGTAACCATTGAACCGGAGTTACAAATCAAGCAAGGTTCTTAAGCAGGTTAAGGAGGTCCTAGACTACTACACTCGGATGTCCATCGGAGAAGGTGACAGATTCGTCATCACCAGGGAAGACGAGTTGAAACTGTTAGTCGGGGTTACTTAAGACATAATACACAGCTTAAATCGAACAAACACTCACCGGGAAACATGGAGGAGTTTTTGCATGTCATCGGTTCAGTGAAGAAAATGGAAGTTCTCTTTCGTCTCCTAGAGAAGAGAAGTCGCGATATCTTTTGTAGGAAACCGGAGAAGATGATATAGGATTTTCTGAGAAAAAAAACGATGGGAAATGCAGAGTCAAAGATCGAAGAGACAAGAAGCTGATGCAGGGAAACTATGAAGATGGAGTCGAAATCACATACCTTTGTCGAAGAATCGGCTCAGACTTCAGCTGGAATCGCCAAAGAAATCGCCAAAAGCATCACCACTCGAGAAAGAAGCTTCTGGTCTTTTTGGTGTCTGTCGGCGATACCTAAGGTGGAGAAGGAGCAAGATACATTTGGGCCCAAGGTGGAGTATGTGAAAGCAATGGGCCCAAATTAGAGAAGTCTTCAAGCCCAGTTCAGAAAACCTGCAAACATTAGGAGATAAATTATGTCATAAACTAAAGTTTAAATTACTTAGGATAATCTTTATCTAAATGCTATAGGGATTAGGAACTTCTAATAAGTTATATATATAGAGGTTCTATGATCATTCAATGGTGTGGTTTTTTCAAGGTTTATACGAGATATAAAAGTTCTTGGGTCAAAGGTTTTAAGCACAACTCTAAAAGAAATTCCTTAACAATAACTACTTGTACATCAAACCATATTAACTTTTTTATCTTCATTTGTTGCAGATAATGTTTTCTTATATTATAGGCGTACAATTATTTTTGTTAGCATATGATATGTATATATATATATATATATATATATATATATATATATATCTGTAGAAAGTAGAAGTTTAAATAATTTAAGATTTCCAATTACTTTGATGAGGTTGTATAAGATTTTAATAGGTAAACATTCGTAGAAGGATATTTATTAACGTAAAACTTGAATCAAAAGAAGCAAATGAAAAAACAATGCAAAGCGAGAACTTAGAGTGTCATAAGGTCGGGGCTGCTGTTTTATGTGCTTAAATGAAATTGAGGAATTTACCATCTCCTTATAGTAAAAACAGTAGGGACATCTGTTGCGAAAATCATTCACACAGGAGATCCTTGGTGGCATGATGAGAATCATATTGGTCCCGTAACAGCTCTCCCAGATGATATCGACTTTATATAAAGAGCATCTTAATTATAAAATGAACAAAATATAATAGATTATACTGTAGACTAACCATCAACTATTTTATATTTATATTTACAATTACATTAACTATATTTAAAATTTTATTTCACGAAATTATAATTTTAGTCTAATTGTCACCTATTTTGTATTTATCATTACATATACTATATTTATACTTTTTATAAATATTAAATTGAAACTTACTATTATATAAATGATTCTATGCATGTAAATATATTGTAAACCATTACGAATATTTTATCGTACTATTTAGCTATATACTTGTAGCACCAAAAACAAAATTAGCTATATACTTATTTTGACGACATAAACATTTAAACCATATGTATAGTATTTAATATTTAATCTGTTTTTAGCATATAATATATAATGTGTACGTGAAATACTCTTATTTCATTCTTTAATATATATATATATATAACAAAATAAACTATGATTTTAAATATTTTATTAAATAATTAACTTCAAAAAAATAAGAGCTTTGATATCAAACTTTTTGAATATAATTTTCTTCGGCCTCACCCAAAAAATATTTTGATCATTTAAGTGTTGGATTTTGACCCACTTACCATGTAACAGAAACTACTTGTAAAGCTCATTTGGATTTTTATAAAAGTGTAGCATACAACAATGTATGTTTGATTCGCTTGTTATATTCGACGGGCGGAGGTTTTAGTTTTACTTCATCGATCTGATTTTATCGATTGGGAGGAGAATCAAAACTATCAACTGGGAGTATACGTTCATTTCCTCAGTTTTGAGGTTAATTTCTTGTGTATTTGGCTTGAGAAACTGTGAAATATTAACTCTTTTGTTATCAGTTTTGATAGGATCTGATCATCTCAGAAAATTGGAACTTGTGTTTATGATGTAGTCGGAGATCTGCAATGTCAGCAAATGAAATTTTTAACATTTTCATTGATTTATTAGTTCATAAATTAGGCTTGCAAAGTAATTCCTTGGACAACTTCTGGAAACCTCATGATCATGTTTGCATGTATTTTATACTTAGCACTTTTACATAAACTTTTTATCTATTGGACAAATGAAGCATATAGTAAAGATCTGGAGGTGACAGTCTCTACCTTATGATTGGTCTTTTGCAGGCTGCAATAGTTTCTCCAAGCTATACATGGTTGGTGAGTTAGTCAACATTCTTCCCCTTTGGTTTACACTTTGATCTTCTGAAACTATGATTGTGTTGTCATTTGGTAATGTCACCGGTTTCTGCTACAGCTACGTAGTATTTCTCGGATACTATGGTCTTTGAATGGTTGGTCTCAGTTAATGCAGTTTCCTACCTGTCCTCAAGAATCCCTTCTCTTGCGAAGGTGTTTGTTTCCAAATCCTTGACTTGCTCTTTCAACTCGATTGACAATATGGTCTTTCAGGATGTTGCAGAGGCCAAGAAATCCTTCAAGCACAAAGAGGTCGACATCGAATCTGACTGATACAACGCTTTGTTAACTACCAGACGTTATATTTGTTAACTGTATTCTAATAGTTGGTGAAGGAAAAATAAAAGAAAAATATCGGTAACGTAGAAACAACAAATACAACAACTTTTGTTTTTCACATGTTTTCATTCGTTCTCATTTATTGACATATGATGCCAAAAAGGCAAGGGCACAGTGATGAAACTAACAAACTCTTTTACATCAACAGACACAACTTGTGTTTCAGCAAGTTTTGGACATTAACAAACCATAGAATCTGACGAGATGTCCAGGAAAATGAATGAGAGAGGTAGAGAGGAGTTGCTTATCTCTTCTTCTTGCCACCTTAGTCTGACTTTAAGAAGTTCCAGCGGTTGAATTTATGGCATGAGGTTCCTGATACTTCACTTTCTGAGATTCCAGCTTTCTCACTCTCTTTGGATGTCTCGATACCAACTCTTCAATTATCAGCAGCAGTTGCTTCCCAAAACACATATTAAGACAATTAACATATCAGGTGCTTAAAGGAACACCTCGCAGCATGTAAAGCTGGAAAGCCAAATTGATATCAGTCTTTCGTGGGCATAAGAAAATGATTTGGATATTAAATATTCACTCTTTCATGGGCATAAGGATATGATGCTTAACGGAAGCAAATACATTTGAAGAAAAATAACTTGGGATTGGTTTTGTATCCCTCATTTATGTGTGTTAAGGTCTAGCTAGCTATAAAGATGCAGAACCGTATAAATGGCAAAGAAGAACACATTAGAAGTCTTTCAAATTGTCCAAAAAAAAACTTAACATAAACAATTTTATATAGCTCCAATCTGCATCTGAGTTTGCCATAATCAATGCAATAATATCATAGAGAACTCAAGAGCTTGTGAAAGGATGAACTTAACAGAGAATTAGTCAAGATAGAACAGAAAAACTTAGCATATCCCATATAGTTTCTACAAAAGTTGGAGATAGAACCAAGAAAGAATACATATGTGAGGTGATCTTAGTTGAAGTTGGCAAGATTGAGTAAAGTCCCATCCCCCCTTTTCAACTGAAACTCTCCCAACTTCCATTAAATCACGCGGGCATGGTTTGTTAATCTGAGAACAATACCATAAAAAAAATCAAATCATTAATCCTGCAAACTTAAACTAATCAAAAGAAAATTCAATAATCAAGGAAAAATTCCAAAATTGGGGATAAAGGATGTATTCATCATCAAACATCTCATTCGTTTGATGTGGCTTCAGTCATCGTGTAATATGTCGCATCAATTGGAATTAGAAAACGATCTATTAATGCTTCTCACTGTTTTGTAAGAATTGAAAGATGTAAGAACTTACAGAGTTTAGATTGTCGCTGGTAATAATAGTGCCGTCGTGCCTTCCTGGTTGTTTGAATGTTTGGTTTGCCAAGAACTGAGAGCATTTATTTCTTCTGTGTAATCTGGGTAAATGAGAGCATCTAGAGCTTTGACATTTCTATATGATTTGAAGAGAAGGGGGTTGGTGGAAATGTAGTGGAAGGCATGTAATTCAGTGGCGTTAATGAGAAGGTTAATTGCATTGAATTCTAACCTAAACCGTATGCCGTCGACTGTCAAGAGGCGGTTGGGTGAACATCGATCGACACGAAAACGACACTGTCAACACTCAGAGATAGAGAAGGTGACTATAGGTGGATTCAATAGAGTTACATGGGCTTTCATTTATGGGCCTAAATGAGAAGGTAAAACCTAGCTTATTAGAACGTAATGAACCGAATCAACCGAATGGTAAACAAATTTTCTAAACGATTGTAAATGTTGATTTTAAGAGTGCCACCTGTCACGTTTTGCCCCCTCCTTCTTGATGATGTGGCTCTCTAAAAAGAGAGAGAAGTCTATTTTATTGTATAAGATATTTATTTTAGTAAGATGACATTGTTAAAAGCTATATATTATTTTTGTTTACAACATCAAAAAGTCTTGGCATGGCTCTAAGTAGAAATAAGGGCAGACCCAGTGGCGGAGCCACATGAAAGAAGTTGGGGCAGCAAAATTTTAAAATTTAGTGTAAGTTATTAAAGACTAATCTTTATTCTCCCACTCATAAAATATTTTTTGCCACCATATCTTTTTTTAACCTCATTAAAAAATATAGAGAAAAATAGCCTACTTAATATTTTTGTTAATTATAATTTAAGCCTACTAATTAAAAAGCTCAAAATTATAAGTCTAAATCTCTCATCTCCCTCTCATATGACGTAACGTCGCCATTTTGTTTTCCCATTCTAAAACTCTTTTATTTTTCAATTCTCAAATTCTTCTGTCAAATAAAATTCACTTTGTGAGTATCAATCAATTGGTAAGTCATAAATCTAGTCGCTTTTGAAGTATTTATTTTTCTTTTTATTTAAGTTTGATGTAAACTAACACATAACAATTTTTTTTTATTAGAAAAATCCATGAAAATTTTTCTTAAAAGACCATTCATTTAAACACCCGAAGAGAATTTGGATGATTTGCCATGGGATCCTGCTAAAAAGAAAAAGATTACATCATATAATTCAAATCAAAGAGATGAGGTAAGATATAAGCACCTAACTAGAGGTCCTTGTAAATCCTATGGTCATAATTTTCCAAAGAATATGATTAGAAAATCATTGAGACGATTTAGTCCCGCTTGGTTTGATCAGTATAGTAATTGGCTTGAGTATAGTGTATCGACAGACAGATCTTACTGCTTGTGTTGTTACTTGTGTCATAAACAAGGCGGTAATGATACGTTTGTGACATAAGGTTTTTCTAGTTGGAATAAATCTGAGAGATTAGCTTCTCATGTGGGTGGTATGAATAGCTTTCACAATATTGCTGTTAAAATGTGTGATTCTTTGATGAAGCAAAACCCTTCCATTGCACAAGCTTTTTATAAGCATGATGATGTTGGCAAAAATGAATATCGTCTTCGGCTGAATGCTTCGATTGATGCTTCTAGATATTTGTTGCGGCACGAAATACCTTTTCGTGCTCATGATGAGTCAGAAGATTCTGGTAATAAAGGAAACTTTTTGGAACTTATAAGATACACGGCAGACCATAACGAATCAGTAAGTAAGGTTATTTTGGAGAATGCTCCAAAAATAACCAAATGACTTCTCCCCCGATTCAAAAAGATATTGTGCATTGTTTTGCGGAAGAAGTTGTGAAATCTATTATCGAAGAAGTTGATCATGGCGTTTTTGCTCTATTGGTTGATGAATCTGCTGATATTTCTCATAAGGAAAAAATGGTTGTTGTGTTACGCTTTGTCGATAATAACGGAACAATCAAAGAAAGATTTATTGGTGTAGTTCATGTAAAAGAAACTTCTTCTTTGACACTCAAACTAGCTATTGATGATTTGTTTGCGAAGTATGGATTAAGCTTGAAAAATGTAAGGGGTCAAGGTTATGATGGAGCCAGTAATATGAAGGGTGAATTCAATGGTCTTTAGTCTTTGATTTTAAGGGGAAAAAATTCAAGCTTTATGTTCATTGCTTTGCTCATCAGCTTCAGTTGGTTGTAGTGGCAGTCGCGAAGAAACATTTTGAAATTGGTGATTTTTTTGATATGATTTCTACATTACTGAATGTAGTTGGAGATTCTTGAAAACGACAAGATATACTTAAACAAAAATACCATGAGGATATTAAAAAGGGAATTAGCAGTGGTGAAGTTCGCACGGGAAAAGGGAAGAATCAAGAGCCTTCTCTTCCAAGGCCAGCACATACTCGTTTGGGTTCTCATCATAAGACATTAGTGCGTTTGGTCGAGTTTTTTTTTCCATTGTTATTGAGGTGCTTGAGTATATTCAGAAAGAAGGCTATGATGACTCAAAGAAACTACAAGCATATGGACTTCTAAAGTACTTTTTGTACTTTTGATTTCATCTTCTACATGAAATTGATGTTGCTTATTTTGGGACTAACGGAAGATTTATCCATGGCATTGCAACAAAAAGATGAAGACATTCTAAATGTTGTTTCATTGTTTGAGTCAACTAAGCGAGAACTACAAAAGCTTAGAGATGATGGATCGGACTCCCTTATGTTTAGAGTTTCTTCCTTTTGTTAGGAACATGATATTGAAATGATCATGATGGAAGACGAGTTTGTTGATTCAAGGACTCGGAAAAAGAAAAGCAACATAACCAGTTTTCATCATTACAAGATCAGTTGCTTCAATGTTGTTATGGATTTGTAGCTTCAAGAGTTCAGTGATCGTTTTACTGAGGTGAACACCGAACTCCTTATTTGTATGGCCTCCTTAAGTCCTACAAATTCGTTCAAGTTGTTTGACAAAGAGAAGCTGATAAAATTGGTTGAGTTTTATCCTGACAATTTTAGTGTTTTTTTTAGCGTTCGTCTCTGGAGCAGTAACTTGACATATACATTGATAATATAAGAGAGGATGGTCGATTTAATAACTTGGAGAGTCTTGGAGATCTTTATCGTTTGATGGTGGAAACAAAGAAACATCTTGCACGTCCTTTACTTTACAGAATTTTTAAGTTAATATTAACTTTACCGGTTGTTACAGCAACTATCGAGAGATGTTTTTCTGCAATGAAGTTTGTGAAGACAACTTCGCGTAACCGAATTGGAGATCAATTTTTAAGTGACTGTCTTGTTTGTTTTATTGAGAAGGATTTGTTTGAATCGGTAACAAATTAAACCATAGTGAAAAAGTTCCAGATGATGGCCGAACGTAAATATGTTTGTAAGTTTTTTTAATGATATTTGTAAGAATATTTAAATTTAAGAGATATTTTTGATATCGGATTTCAAGTTTAATATTCATGCCCCCAATAAAAATGTTTCCTGTCTCCGCCACTGCGCGGACCTATGCTGCTGCTGTGGCTTCGGAGACGGCATCGGTGAAGATCGTGGTGGTGCTAGATGTGGAGGCGGCGGTGGCGGAGCTGGAGCTGGAGGCAGTTAAAGAATGACAATTCTTTCATTTTTATTAATGTAACATAACTTCTTGTGATTGTGATTTATATGAACTTAATTTCTTGTTATAATGGAATTCGAATGTATGCATTACGTTCGTAATATATAAGGCATCCTATGTTTATATTTCTTCTATTAAACATTAATATATAACTTAGTTATATTCATATATGTAGATGTAAATGATTTTTTTTTGTTGGTAAAATCAGATGTAAATGATTTTTTTTTCTATGCAACGACATAAATTTCTGGGAATCAAAATTTCAAATGGATCATTTAAGTTATGCTAACGATCCATCAGTTATCAATGTTGCTGCACGTACTTTTTTTTTGCTAAGAATATAAATATTACTTCAAGAAATGAATGTTGAAGTTTACAAAGTGCGATTAACAAAAAGTAAAACCTCTAGACTTGATTCAATGGAAAAAAGGATAAAAAAACATGAAATCAAAAGAAATTGATATTATAACCGTTCAACTTGGTAGCGAACATGATTATAATAGCGATACGATCTTGAAGCGCCTGAAATGAGAAACCAAGCCGAGACTGATAATAATAGCGACATCAATGTTGCTGCACATACTTTTCTAACATGGTCCTCATAATTTGTAGTTTTATTCAGGTTGTATATCTTTCTATTTGTATCAAGACTGTGATTTCTCATATTTAGTGAGAACCAGTTTCGTCGAAAATAATATATTTTTTTATTTCTTTTTCTTTTCAGTTTGATTTTATTTATTCGAAATATTACAAAGTCATTATACAACATTCCATATAGCCAACATGGCGGATACAAACGTGAAGTATGGAAAATTACATAAGTATTGCATCTTTTTGCTAAAAAGTTACCTGGTTCATTTGATTCTCTTCCAGTGTAATAAAAGGTACATGTAGTAAATTTGCTGCTCCAATAGTAGATGTCGGAGAGGATGTTTTCAATGAAAACGTGTTTTAATCTTCCATTGATTGTATTCATTAAAAGTTTGCAATCTGCTTCAAATTTAAGCTAGTGACCGTAATCCCATACTCCAAGCATGTTGCATTGTAATTAGGAGGGCTTTTTTTCTGCTTCCAGTGGTGTAGGACTTTTCCCTAGTGATTCAGACCTTCTCCAAATCACATGAAACCGGGCATGTGAAAATGGTATGGGTTATAAAAAACTAATTAATGTCTCCCTTGAGAGATTAGTTAGTTGACTTTCATCCTAGATACCCGGTCAATAAACACAGAATTATTTAAAAAATTAAATAAACAAATCAACTTATGAACATTTTCAGAAATTTACTGTATAATAAAACTTATATTTATTTTTCTTAATATGGTTTATTAATGTATGGATTAGAAATTATATAAAAAAATTTATCAGTGTATGTATTGTCAGGAACGCGCTTTGGAATGACTTTCAATTATCCAACTATATGGTGATCTCATTGTATCTACATTTTCATATACCCACAGACCCGTAATAGTTGACTTAATAAAGATTTATTTGTTTCAAACATAATCTTGGAGTTTTATGGTCAAAGAAACAAAGTGATTAAGTTGTCACGAACATTTTTTTTTTCTTAAAAAGAAGAAGTAATCAAGAAGAAAATGCCACATTTATTAATCTTGCTAGTACATTTGAAAATTCCTTAGCAATTTCTTGTAGTTTTTATAAACCAATTTAAAATGTTCAGATTCTGCTATGATCTTCTATGCATTTACTAAGTATACGGCAACTTAGTTCTATATAAAAGGGACACCAAAGTTCATAACATTGTATCACTTCAGTTTCAGAAAAAGAAAAAAAAAAACCTAAAAGTAACAATGAAAGGTTACGTTATTGCTCTTATAGTATGCGGTTGCGTCGCTATAATCGCGGTTGTTCTTATCTTATGTTGTCTTCAAAACCGCAAAAAGAAAAAAACGTGGTCTCCTCCACCGCGCCCGCCGGTAAGAGACGTTGAAAAAGGTAGAAGCAGTGTCGCAAGAGATGGAGGGCTTGTGGTTTTGACAGGGACTGCTGTCACCACAGCCGTTGTAGCTACGGCTGTAGCCACCGGGATTTCTGATGACAATATTAGTGGCACCGGAGGTGGTGATGGTGGAGGAGGCGGAGGCGGTGAAGGTGGGGGAGGAGGTGAAGGCGGAGGAGGCGGAGGTGGTGATGGTGGTGGAGATGGCGGAGGAGGATGTGGAGGATGTGGAGGTTGCGGTGGTTGCGGCGGGTGTGGAGGTTAAAGGCTTTATATAATTACTAGTTATGTAATAATTATAATCCGACATGATTATGGGACGATAATAGATTGTGCATGTAACCTTATAAACTGTGAATGTAATTAAGGTTTTAAGTGTGATCTCCTTAACGAGAATAAAATTATAATCATAATAAATTGAATATAATCATGATGTAAATAAGGATTTTCTGGTTTTTGAAAAGAAAATTATGTTATATGTTATAATTAAGGGTGAATGGGCGGAATATACACAATAGAAGGAAGATTAGTCAAATAATCATGTAATAAAGTGGTGCTGGGATATGACAGTTTTAGACAAAAGTGGACCACTTTTTCTTTAGCCGCGCGTAGATCCGTTTGACTGAAATAATATGAAACATAAAAATTGTGCTATACTATATGTGGTTCATAAATTGCATATAATAATTCATTTATACCAATAGCATATTAATAAACATAATTGTTTTACTCACTGTACTGGTCAATCCAACAAAAAAAAATACCTAATCCACGGAACACTATAAGGGCAAAACATATTATAGTCCTCTATTATCAATTGTGCTAGTCAAATCAAACAAAAGAAAATGATAGAGAGGGAGGAAGGGAAAGAGGGAAGAAAGGAACGAAAAGTTGAAGTTGATGAAAAGAAGAAGACAAAAACCAAAAAAAGGACAAGAAGACGAGTGAGGAAGCTAGGAAGTAATGAAGAGAAGAAAAAAAGTGGAGAAAGATGAAAAGAAACAGAAAATGACTATAAATTCTAACATATTATACTATATTCGTAAAATAAAATAGTATAGTATAATCCCTCGATATCAATTGCATTAGTCAACCCAAACAAAAAGAAAACACACAACCCTCGAAACAAAATAGGGCTAAAACATAATAAAATCTTCAATTATCAACTCCTCTAGTCAACCGAAGCAAAATAAAGAAAGAAGGAGAGAGGGAGGGAGATAGGGAAGGAGGGAGAGATGGTGGGTAAAGATGAAGATGATGAATAGAATAAGAAAAAAAAAGGAAAAAATGATGAATGAAGAGGATAATAGAAATGAAGAGAAAAAAAAAAGTGGAGAAAGATGAAAAGAAAAAAAAGTCATATATTGTAATATAATATACTATATTTGTAAAATAAAATAATAGAGTATAATCCATTATCAACTGCACTAGTCAACCTAAGCAAAATGAAATATCCAACCTACGAAACACAATAAGGACCAAAATATATTACAATCTCCATTATGGAAAACCATAGCTCATAATTACATAAAACTGAATTCAGTTGACGGAAATATAGAATATAGAATTTTAAATTAAAAAAAAAACAAAGTTATAAGTTTTCATGTACATCACTAGGCTAGTGGAAACAAAACATCATGTTAGGGAAAATAAGGACATGGCTAAAAGTTGAGAAGATTTTCACGGCTTATGATGCATCCATTAATAATATGGGAGCAGAGTTGTAGCTTCTGGGTTGCGTACATCTAAAGCAAGATCACATAAGCGACAGAGGATAACCCTATTCGAAGGAAGAAGTTAGTAAATTTTAAAAGAGAAATGGGTTTATATAGGCAAACATGTTATTTCACAGAGAATCAAGAGATCTAACAGCTGGATGGATAGTCATAGACATTGACATGAAGACACCATTTCATTGAATCAGACAAGACAATATAAGTGGGAGAGGGGTCAACGATGCTTCGACTTTCTCATATATTTAACATGAGGTGTTGCAATCAAGTACATAGAATCAAAGCAAATCATGAAATGTGTTGCTAGATTGAATATGCATAACAATACTATATAAAATGTAGTTAATAAACATTGACGCTTAAAACGATACTCAATCATCAAAGTGAAACTAAAATATAGAAAATTTACAGTGGAGGATGTGAAAACAGAAATTGCCACAAGTTGAATATACTATAGTTGTTGTATAGAATAAACTGTTCCACTGTACTGTCAATGTTCCACTCACCAACCATGTAAAAACTAAGATTCCACAAACAACTTATGTATACACTACATCAACACTTAAAATGTAAAAAAATACAAACTCCACATAAATAAGATCACCGAAGTTGTGTTTTTACTAACTTTATTTTGAAGAATAATTTGTGTTACGAGCCATATTTTGATTCTATTCTATTTTCCACAAGCTCAGAAATATTGAATATAATATAATACAACACATCATTCTTCATCTTCTCTAATTCGACTTGATGTGTGTTTCTTTTTCATTGAATCAGCAGCACCATTATGATTTTACAACCTCTAGAATTTCATACACATTTACCTTTTCAACTCGATTCTACCAACTTCGCTTCTTCGCCATAGATTCTTCTTCTCAATTTATAATTATTCTTTTCCATGTCTTTGATAAATTGAATTTTGAAGCAACCAATGAATCACATAAAACCAGAGAACATAATAGATTAATGAATCAATTGAATGATGAATCAATTGAATAGATGAGAACTCCAAAATTATGGTACAATTTGTAGCAAGAGAAAAATTCAAAAAAAAAAAAAAAAAAGAAGATATGAGTAAATGATTTTTTGGTCCTAAATACATATTATACATACAATATCATAGCACTCTCTTATGGTTATTTTGTTAATTTTAATTTTTTTTGTTATCCATGTTAATTTCTCTATATTTACTGTAAATTAGATCATCAAACAGTGGGTGATTTGTTGGGAATTATCCTAAATCTTTAGTTTTATTTATTTTTCAATCATCAAATCTTACCAATCATAATATAACTTTATTTTTTAAAATTTAAAACCTACATAAAAATTCTACTAATATTTATCAAGTATGATTTAGCTTTATTTCTAAAGCTAAAACCAAAAAAGTCAAAATTATTTTGATGTATATTATGCAAAAATTCTACATTATTATTATTTATGCTTTATTATTTAGGATGTAGAATATGTAAAATTAAAAAAAAAATCATCTATAATATCAGATAAACTGGATAATTCTATGTAAAAATTATTACTATTTAAATATTAATTTTTAGTATAATTTTTAAAAATATATAGATAATTACTTTTGGATAATTTATAAACTATTACTTTTTAAAATAAAAAAATATCATTTTATATTAAATTAAATAATAAATTTTTATAAAGTTTATTTATTTAAGTTATTTTAAATGATATAAATAATTATTTTATATATCTCACATGTTTATATTTAAAATATTTACAGAAAAAATGACAAAAAATATCTATGACCAAAAACTTAATGTTACAACCAATTTAATTACAGCAAGAATCTCTACAAAACAATTTACATCAATAAATTTATAAGTAGGTAAATCACCTAATAAATTTTTAAAACTATTTTTTGGGCCTAAATTTTAACCAATCATCCACAAATTAATCAGAAAAACTTAACTACGTAAATGGAATGGCTTCTTAAACAATTAATTTCAGATTTTGTTTTGCTTTTGTTTTCTTTCGTTAACCATATGTAATGTAGACTTCTACCACCCGACTAGTTTTTTATGGAGAATAGAATCTTTGAATACCTCACTTTTTTTTTTTGAATACCTCACTTACCTGATTTTAAATATATCTATAAAATGATTTTAATTAGCCAAATATATCTTATATAAATAAAACATTGTATGAATACAACAAAAATTTTACTTGTGATTTATGAAAAATACCATTCAAATTAACATTACGCTTACAATTTTCATTAAAAATAATTTGATCATTACTTACATATTAGTAAAAAAATATTCTGCTAACATATGTAAGCATCATTACAAAAAAATATATTCAGCTATTCAGTTTGGGTTTTAAAATATTATCCAGTTTAGGTTTTTAGCACCATTGCACAAAATAATTTTTCATTTCAGGTTTTAAAAACGAAATAAAAACTTATATAAGGTTTTATATGAAATTGCATTAATTGAAACTAAAATACTAACTATAAATGAGTTGAAATTAGAAAATTATATAATATATTTATTCAAAAAATAAAATAGTCAACATATATTAAACTTTTATATCTACATCTATTATTATCTAAAATGATTAAACATAGAAACAAAATTTTGTAAAAAAAAAAGAATCTGCGCTTTTTAATAAGTGGATCAAAATCTAGCGCAAGTTTTAAAAAAAAAGATTCAAGAATGACTAATGTCTCCATCATGACTTTGCTAGATAGAAAGGGGTAAGAAAATTGGGAAAATATGTTTCATAATGTCAATTTTGTTCATAAGAAGAGGTACACTAATAAATGTGCGGATAAATTAGCTAAGAAGGCTATAGATATTAATGCGGAATGGAAGTTGTTCTTTCCTTTTTAAAACGTCCAATAATTAATAATTTTAATCATACATTGCCATTAAAAGTCCCTCGTGGCTTCGACTCCTACTGGAAAAAGAAGTCGGGACTGCGGTTTAGATGGCGTGGAAGTTCTTCGCAATTAACCCAAGAACCGTTATGGTTCGACGATTATTCCTCTTTTTCGTGTTTTTGTTGCTCATATAAGCTCTTTATATCACTTATTGGGTTGTGAATCAGGGCCTGACACAAATGCTTCATACTCGGCTTATACATCGCTATTACTTACTATAATCAAATCGAGTAAAAAGTAAGTAAATTTTATTACTCGTAAATACAAATCAAGTATCAAAGTCCATTTTTATTTTTAACTACTTGGCTTGTTACTTGGTTTGTTATTTGTTATCATTTACTTGTTCGGTTACTTGTTATATATCACTTCATTTATTAAATACATAATATCTATTTCATTAGTTAATTGAAATTTATGCATTTTATGAGTGGTCATAATTACTCGTTACTTGACTCTTATTTGTTACTTGATTAGTATATTATCTTTAAAGTCAAATGTTTATTTTGACCAAGTCATGTATCAAGTAGTATATTTAAACTTGTAAAATATAAAATAATAAAATAAAATTAATTATTGGATGTTGTTTGGTTTATTACTCGTTTTTGTTAATAACAAAAATACATTTTCTTAAATTATAGTAAAACAATTCGTTTATATTTTAATTTTTATAAATGAATCAAACATAAATGATATATTTATAAAAGTATCTTGGAATCTTTTTCTTTCTTAATATAATTTATTTCACGAATGACTAAAATACAAGAAAAACAATGAAAAAAATGATATATTATTATATATAATAAATTTATTTACTTTTAAATTTCAAATAATTATCAAATCATTTACCAATAATTATCAAGTAATTTATAAATAATTTACAAGTAATAAAACAAGGCAAGTATCTTGCAAGTCGACTAATTTTAGTAAGTACTTGAAACTGCAAATACTCGTTTTTAACAAACCAAGTAGAAATCCAAATTTTGAATACTCGTACAAGTCAAGTCAAATATTCAGTATAGCGAAAATACCGAGTACTCGGCTTGTGCCTATCCCTAGTTGTGATAGATCTGATGTCTGTCACCAAACATTTGTGTTTTTGATCAATAGAATTATCCAGTGTTAAAAATGATAATTTTAATTAAAAAAGGTTTTAGTCAGGGAAAAAAATATCAGTTAAGTCAAAGGAACAAAAATAAAAGGGGATAGTGTTAGATTTTTGTGAGCTAAATTTTTTTTTTTGATAGGAAGTATAACTTGTGGTATACACTAATTTGGTTAGAATAAAATATACCAGAAATTCAAGTTTTGTTGAAATATAATCGGAAAAAAAATCAGTAAACACATACACGGGTTCGGTTTGAAATATAAAGAAAAATACCAAGACAAAGTGAATGGTCAATGAGCTAATTTTCAAATACAAGTTTCCAAGAGGTTCATATTTTTAACACAAGTAGTCATCGTCCACACATTACATATACATGGGCTTTATCTTGTTCCCTTCTAAGGATCAAACAATAAACAAACAAGTAAGAGAAAGATTCAATCGATGAGTGTGGTTGTGGTTATAGTGTTTGGAGCGTTTCTCTTGCTAATGTTCATCATATGGCTCATCCATTTTCTCTACCATAAAGGTAAGCTAAACGCGGCAACAAAAGCAGCGACTGTTCCGCAGTATGATTGATTTTAATCGAGATTGTGGCGACATGCAAGCAAATTTTGTTATATCTGTGAGATGTATAAGGGTGATGTTCTTGTTTGTACATGACTATTTAATTTGGATGTCGTAATTGAATGTTATTTAAAGTCATGTATGTATATAGGGTGTGTTTGCTTATTCTTTTTATGTATAAATATTGTTTGTTCTAAACGACTTCAAAAACATTTGTAGTTGAAACATTCAGACTCTATATCACCTTCAAACGATCTGCCTTATTTTGAAAGAACAAAAAATAATCAAGAAAATTAAACAGTGTAACAATACATACTAAAACTTTTATGAGGTTAATCAGATGGTCCAACAAAAAGGTAATTTTCAGTTTGGAATACGAAGTGGATCATGTGTAAGAATATTTCTGAAGTGACTGACAAAGTGTTTGTGCTTAATCTCGAATTAGCCTTGAACACAACACAGCTCAACTCGAATATAAAGAATTTGTTCTCTTTATTATGATTAGAAAATAGCTCAAAACTAAACACTTCAATCTATTATATTGTCCAATCATTGATACAACTCATCCGTGATATATATAATGTTAGATATCTCCTAGCCCTATAGTATATATATATTTTTTTTCCTATTCCTAATACAATTAAATATCTTTAACCCAACTTGTTAAGAATAACTTATGCTTCAAGCTATTGAAGTTTATCTCCAACATTTTCTCTCTTAAGCTTCAATTCGGTCTTGGACATGTCTTGAACTCTTATCAAGTTCTTCATCTCAGTAAACTTGATTCTAACCTTTTGCACATAGCCTTTTGCAACTAATTTTGCTTCTAACTTGTTTTTTTTTTTTTGCTTCTAATTTGTTGATTGTACCATCTTCATTTTTCTTGATCTTAAAACCCCACTTAAGACCAATTACTTTTACTCCTGTTGGCTTATCAACTAAGGTACACGTCTTGGTCTTGTTGATCAATTCTGTCTCATCAGCACATGCCATTTTCCATTCAACAATGTCTTTTGATTCTTCAATTTCTTTCGTCTTGTTCTACCTCGTTTTCAGGTTGGACATGATCATGCATATTGGAGTCTTCATTCTCGTCTTGAGGATTTCCAATATGATATGGTCCAATACCTTCGTCAATAACGTCTCCCCACGTCTTTTGAAACATACCTAGATTGCCTCCATCGTCAATCTTGAGGTTGATCTTGAAGAGTCTATTAGGAGATCTCTTAAATTTTACCAAAAGTCTTCCACTAGGGTTATGGAGAGTCAAGTAATCTTGTCTCATTCTGACATCACAACCAGCTTCTGTAACTTGTCCCAAACACAAAATATTGCTCTTAAGCTCGCGGATGTAGTAGATATCTGTGATAAGTTGTTGTTCGTCCGCTTTGCTTTGAAATAAAATTGATCATTTCCCTCCTATTTCAATGCATGATCCATCTACGAACTTAAATCTACCTTTTATATTCTCGTTGATCTGAAAGACATATTGCTTGTTTCCGGTCATATGATTACTTGCACCATTGTCTAAGTACCACATTTCTTCTTCATTCTTTGGAATGATATTATCTTCATTCAGGAATATTATTTTGTGCATGTAGAGAGCTGGATCAGCTTCTTCTATTTCCATTTTATTTGCCTCCTCCAAATTTTGTAATCTTTTCGGACATGTTGAAGCCCAATGTCCAGGTTTGTCGCATCAGATCAAATTAGAGGTGGTTTTTCTTTCATATCTTTCGATTGGAAAGACTGATTTGCAGAACGTTCTTTTGAGTTGTATTTCTTCTACTACATCCTCTATATCCTCTGCCTCCTCTGCCACAACCTCTATTTCCCCTGCCTCATGTAGAACTATATTGTTCTGAGCTTGCAAGCAACAACTTTCCTTGCGGTTCTCCATGATTCTCCTACTCTTTAATACGTTCTTCATAGGCCTTGAGTCTTCCTATGATGTCTTCGAATCATGTCGTCTTCAGATCGAAGACTTGCTCGAGAGAAAATAATATGGATGTATTTTATTCTAGGTAGACTGTTGAGAAACTTCTTCACAAGATTGCTTTCTTTGATGGTTTCTCCAACGGATGCAGCCTTGGCCGCTAAATCTGTTAACTTTCGTTTAAACTTATCTATTGTGTCTGAAGAATTTAACATAATTCTTTCGAACTCTGACATAAGGGTTTGTAGTCGTGCCTCATTGACAAGCCCATCTTCTTGATATTTCTTGCTTATCGCCTCCCATATCTGTCACGGTGAGTCTTGTTCGCCAACTTGCAATATATGATTCTCCGGGATAGATAGGAATAGCAACGTTTTTGCGACATTGTTCTTGTTCGATTCAACTGTTCTAGGTTGGAGAGCTTCCCAAATCTTATGAATCTGTAATATAGCTTTCATTCTCATTGACCATACGGTGTAATTCGTAGAGGTAGGCATAGGACACTGGATCGAGATCGTTTTGTCAAACTTCTTTTGACGTGTGATTGTTGTAAAGCTCTCATATCTCGGTTCTCTTACTTACACACGATCGATCAAAAACCTTAGGATTTGATACCAAATAAAGTGACTAAAAATGGGTTTGTATTTAACCTTGAATTAGTCTTGAACACAACACAACTCGAATATAAAGAATGTGCTCTCTTTATTATGTTTATAAAATAGCTCAAAACTAAACACTTCAATCTATTGTATTGTCTCATCATTGACACAACTCATCAATAATACATATAGTGTTAGATATCTCCTAGTCCTATAGTAAATAGAAAATTTTTTTTTTTCCTATTCCTAGTAAAATTAGATAGTTTCATTTTATCCTTAACCGGACTTGTTAAAAATAACTTATGCTCCAAGCTATTGTAGCTTATCTCCAACAATTTCATCGTAATGATCTTAGAAGATATTAGATATTTCTAGTTTGGGATAAACGAAAAAAGGACTTTTCATGTAGTCAGTCGATACTATTTTCATATTAGAACAGTCATGTATATTTTATGTTCGTTGACATCATTTCTAATAATAATAAACTAAGTGATTATCCGTGCGAATGCGCAGAGTGAAATTTATGTATTAGTAATCGTTGAATACTAACTTTGATCTTCAACTATTATGTCACATATCCCGAAACGTATAGTCATGGACTATCAATAGAAGGTTGATGAATAGAGTCATTTTTGTTGATATTTTATTTGTTTTAAACCTATTTAATTTACATTGGGGTTCAATGATATGATCCGGATATATATTTATTCACCATCTCACTTTGATATGAAGAATTGTATTTTTTAAACTGATATAATCAAATATCATTTGAGATCCGCGCTTGCGCGGAATAAACATTAATTATGTATACAAATTATTTATACGTATTATTATTTATTTTGTGTTCATTTACGTATCATACAATAATATATGTTGAATAATTGAGCAGCGAGTAACTATTACGAATATAATTAAATTGGAGTAAACACATAAATAAAAACAGTCCCTCTAATAATTTTTGTTGGTAAAAAACAAAAAAAAACATTTATTTATGTAATATTTTATATAATTAAAAATAAATTATACTGACATAAATACATAGTATATTTAATAAGAATATTTATTAATTGAGATTTTGTACTCATATGATTTTATGAACATTATTATATTTGCTTTAACAAAAAAAATATTTTTATTAATATGAATATTTATTAATGGAAGCTTCCTACTCAATGTAAATTTTGAAATTAACATGTTTATGTGTTTTATATCCGATATATATTTTAACTTATAAAATTGAAATATATATATATATATATATATATATATATTTAATTTTAGTATATATTAAATGAAACTTTATTTACATAATTTTATGATCATTTGTATTTTGTTATAAGAAAAGTTAAACCATTGACCACAAAAATTCAAAGTGAATTTTTAACAATCTTAGTAATTTATAATTGTTTAAGAAAATTCAAAATATAGCATATAATAAAAAAATATAAATTATTTTTATTATATAAGTAATGTGATTGTTTAATTTATTTTAAGAATATAAAATTAAACTAAAATTATGGAGGATACAAAAAATTCTTCTCAAATCTTTAGTATTCAAAATCATTAATTTTCATATATTTTTAACCATATTAGGTAATTCCGTAGCTTTTATTTAAAGAAAAAATAGATAATGTTATTTTATACACTACTAATTAATTTGATAGTTAGATTATTAAAAGTATAATATATGTTTAGTTGTACCAACCTATTTTCTAAAAATTTTAAGAATCATCGTAATAATGACACGTGACTACCAAAACATGTTGTAATACTCCAAAATTAATATATAATGGGTTTATAAGAATATGCTATAAACTGTGTTCTCTCTATTAAATTAATATATAATGGGTTTATAAGAATATGCTATAAACTGTGTTCTCTCTATTGATGAATAATCATATGAAAGGTTAAGGACAAACAAAATGGTTCACATGGCTCAACTAGCTTAACTGTCAGGAATAATATTCAGACTAACGGCTGAGCAAAGAAAGAGAATGGTTCATCAACACAAATCTCAACTTGTTTTTTTTTTTTTTTAAGCTCTATTTTATTCTTCTTCTTCAACCTCCTAGCAGGCATTGTTTCCAAATACAAAATAAGTGGAAAAAAAAAATCTTAACTTGTTTGGTTGACAAATCTAAGTCTTTAGCCCAAACTAAATCATGTTATACTCCTCTGTTTTATAAAAATGTATGTTTAGAAAACTATTGTTCTAAAATACATTTTTGTATTTAATGCATTTTAATTAACTAATAATGATTAATAGTAAATTACAAAAACATTAAATGTATTTATTCAATTATTATTGGTTTAAATTATATAAATAGATAGTCATAAAATTATATATTTATAATTAAAATTTAATATGTATTATTAATATATGTAAAATTTTAAAATATTCAATACTTTGAAACATAAGGAGTATTTACTAAATAATGTGTCAATCGTCGTACGGGCCCAGGAGATTCTCGGCATAATGTATGGAGTTTTCTTGGATCATACGTGATGCTCAAGTTAGGCACTTACGGTTAGGAAGTGTAATCTTGAAGTTGTCTTAAAAGGAAGTGTGACAGCCCTCCCCTGTAGGACTCAGCTGGCGCTGCAGCGCATCGACCCTAACCCCTCCCTTGTGATACAACCTGCCCGAATTCACCCATAGGCCTCGGCTCACAAATAGGTTATTGGTGAGGTTCGAACTCAGGACCTCACCCTTTTAACAACTCTCCCACAGAGAAGCTGTCACCAATTGTCCTGCAGGTCAATTGGTGACAGCTTCTCTGTGGGAGAATTGTTAAAAGGGTGAGGTCCTAGATTCGAACCTCACCAATAACCTATTTGTGAGCCGAGGCCTATGGGTGAATTCGGGCAGGTTGTATCACAAGGGAGGGGTTAGGGTCGATGCGCTGCAACGCCAGCTGGGTCCTACAGGGGAGGCTGTCACATAAAAGTCGATTTTTATATAACGGCCTACCCCACAACTGGGCGGATCAGCCGACCCTGCAGTGCACCGACCCTAACCCCTCCCTTGTGATACAACCTGCCCGAATTCACCCTAGGCCTCGGCTCACAGGTGGGTTATTGGTGCGCTTGGCGTTACTCGAACCCAAGACCTCACCCTTTAACAACTCTCCCACAGAGAAGCTGTCACCAATTGATCTGCAGTCAATTGGTGACAGCTTCTCTGTGGGAGAGTTGTTAAAGGGTGAGGTCTTGGGTTCGAACCTCACCAATAACCTATTTGTGAGCCGAGGCCTATGGGTGAATTCGGGCAGGTTGTATCACAAGGGAGGGGTTAGGGTCGATGCGCTGCAGCGCCAGCTGGGTCCCACAGGGGAGGGCTGTCACATAAAAGTCGACTTTTATATAACGGCCTACCCCACAACTGGGCGGATCAGCCGGCCCTGCAGTGCACCGACCCTAACCCCTCCCCTGTGATACAACCTGCCCGAATTCACCCTAGGCCTCGGCTCACAGGTGGGTTATTGGTGCGCTTGGCGTTACTCGAACCCAAGACCTCACCCTTTAACAACACTCCCACAGAGAAGCTGTCACCAATTGACCTGCAGTCAATTGGTGACAGCTTCTCTGTGGGAGTGTTGTTAAAGGGTGAGGTCTTGGGTTCGTGTAACGCCAAGCGCACCAATAACCCACCTGTGAGCCGAGGCCTAGGGTGAATTCAGGGCAGGTTGTATCACAGGGGAGGGGTTAGGGTCGGTGCACTGCAGGGCCGGCTGATCCGCCCAGTTGTGGGGTAGGCCGTTATATAAAAGTCGACTTTTTTGTGACAGCCCTCCCCGTGGGACCCAGCTGGCGCTGCAGCGCATCGACCCTAACCCCTCCCCTGTGATACAACCTGCCCGAAATCACCCCTAGGCCTCGGCTCACAGGTGGGTTATTGGTGCGCTTGGCGCTACTCGAACCCAAGACCTCACCCTTTAACAGCACTCCTACAGAGAAGCTGTCACCAATTGATCTGCAGGTCAATTGGTGACAGCTTCTCTGTAGGAGTGCTGTTAAAGGGTGAGGTCTTGGGTTCGAGTAGCGCCAAGCGCACCAATAACCCACCTGTGAGCCGAGGCCTAGGGGTGATTTCGGGCAGGTTGTATCACAGGGGAGGGGTTAGGGTCGATGCGCTGCAGCGCCAGCTGGGTCCCACGGGGAGGGCTGTCACA